>QTSX02001062.1:0-49446 GCA_014839935.2 Entomophthora muscae | reverse complement strand
AAATCTTTATAAAAAGATTTGAGGTTCAAAAGCTAGCCTTAAGTTAGCTTTGTGGAAAATTAAGGGCATATACCTTAATTTCCCTGGATACAAGATGAAGAATTCCTTTGGCAAAAGAAAAGGAAAAAGGCTTGAAGAATATTAAAGCCAACACAAATGTGGATAAACTTGTCTTTATTAGGAGAAATGATTCTATTTAAATAGTAGACAAAGAACAGAGATCATAATAGTGGAAGACAGAGTGGCTGAGGGGGGTCACATAGGATGAGATCATAACAGGATCAGACAGTATAAGTATGGTATTCTGGAACAAGGGATATTAGTACAACTTATTTACAAGGCAATTAATTTCCAAATTCAGAAAGATAAAACCAACCAAATCTTCACACATTATTATTTGAAGGCCATATTAAAATAGCATTAATGTCGCATCTAAGGCATCTCCCTCAAGGTTGACACAGGGAGTTTATATTTGAGAGGAATTTAAATGAACTTTAGGAAAAAGGCAGCTGGTGACAGCAGCTTCATAGTGATCATTTGACGCCCTTCTTGACAGGTTACTTCACAGTTTTAACCCAGAGGGTTTCACTTATGGGCCTCGCCTTCAGTACAATTTATAGTAGAGGACTAGGTCACTCTACTTGGTACTCAGGGAGGGGGCTCTAGAAACATTGGAAGGCAAGAGTTCTAAAAGCTTTGACTTTATAGCAAGTCTGAATTATGCTGTAGCCTGAATGTCAATGATACATGCTAGTCAAGTCTTGTATGACTGTGTGGCTCAGGATTGGCAGAGGTTGTCAACTTTGATTAACAGGGTCCTGAAGATTTGGGTGTGGGTGGTGGCTCTTCGTCCATAAAGCATGGCAAAGGGGATTGACCAGCCACCTGGTGTCTACTAGGTGGTAGGCAAAGAGGGTGGCAGGAGGAACATGTCCCACTCCTGGCATGCTTCGAGAGTGTGAGTTTTCTCATAATGGATACTGTGGGTGGGAGTTTGATTGTTTGATAGTTCCATTGATGGAGGAATTAGATTGGTGAGAACAACTGGTGAGTCCCTATGTTTCAACAATAGAGGGTGATGAGGTAAGCATTGTGTTGGGATCCCATTTTCAGAAAGCAGACTTGAGGGCAACAATGACAGTAGAAGATATCCTTCAACAAGAAATTAGCAGTGGTCTTGGCAGTTATATCTTTTGCTTGCTCTGGCTTTGACCCATTTACTGTGCTATTCAAAGCTACCAAGAGCAATTAACACCCAGACCTAGAATAAGGAAGGGGCCCAACAGCATCAATATCACTGTGTGGAAGGTGATGCTTTGGAGGGATGATCTTGAACTGGTGCTGGGATAGAAAGGGAGGCTGAGTTGACAGGAATGACAGGAGGCAAGGACATCAGGGATTAGGAGTGTGCTATGTTTTACCTAATAGGAAGTTTCTTGCCAATCAGTCATGAGTTTTTTCTATGCCCATGTCCAGTATTTAATGTGAGCTTGGAGAAATGATGGCTATTCTCATACTGGGCTATGGACGTAGGCAAAATAGGTGTTGTTGACTTTCTTAAGATGCTGTCTATCTCAAATCACAGTATCTTCGAAAGGGCCTGCAGTGCCAGCAGAAGTCTTCTGGCCCATAGCAGGTCCAGGAGTCAGGGTACCCTCATCAACTTGTATAAGCAATCAGTGATTTGCAGGACACAGCTAGAGGATAGGAACTTCTGGACAAAAACCATCAGCATTCTGGTGTTGCACACCAGGACGGTGTACCACGGTGAAATTGTATCCTTGGTGCGCAGGGCCCAATGTGCTAACTGACCTTCAGGCGGCTTTACTGGCTGCAGTCACTTAAGGGGAGGAGTGTTCAGTGACTAAAGTAAATTTGAGTCCCATAAATGTAGTACCAGAACTGTTTTACTGCATGGAAACTGTCAGGCATTTTTTTTCAGTGACGCTATAGTTCTTCTCATGTTTTTTGGAGGACCCGCAAGAAGGGCCACGGGGTTGGTCTAGCCTTCATTGTCAAGCTGGGCTAAGATGGCGCCCACAGCTACTCCACTGGTGTCAGTGAACAAGATGAACTCCTTATCATAATCAAGGTAGACTAGGATGGAGCCTTTGGAGCTTGGCTTCAGCTTCAAGGATTAAGGCTGGCCGTCAGTCCAATCAAAGGGTACATTGCAGAGAGTTGTACAAGGTTTACTTAATTCAGCAAAATCAAGGATGAATTCTTCATTAGTAACTCATAATACCAAGAAAACTTGGAATCTTATAGTTTGGGGCTGCATCTTTTCAATGACTTCCACCTATTATTCATAGATGGAGCTCTGGTTTAGGTGACCTTTGTGGCCTAAGAATTCAAGCTGTTCTTTAAAGGCTGAGAATTTAGAGGGTTTGAGTTTCAGGCCTGCCTCCCAAATTTTGATGAAGACAGCTTTGAGGTGATCTAAATTTTCAGCAGCAAGGTGAGCTGAACAAATGATATTGCCAAGATATACAAGAACACAGGAAAGCTTCAGATCCTGTATAGAGTTCACAGCTTGTTGAAAATGTAGCTGCGGCGTTGCAGAGGCCTCTGGGGCATGCAAGTGGCTCAGCAGATGGCCTGAAGGAGGTAAGGGCAGCTCTTTTCTTCTGTCTCTCTGGAAAAAAAGTCAACCCGCTAATATCCAGAAGCTAAATCCAGGCTGAGAAGAATTTTGATCCTCCTAGTTGTCTGAGCATACTTGTCAATCCTAGTGCAACAGGTATGAATCCTTCTCTTTGTGGCAAGTTTAGACAGTGGTAGTCCACCAATGCGGCAGGCTCCATCCTTCTTTTAAGGATCAAGGGAGAGTGCCCAAGGGCTCTGAGAGGGAGCTACAGGACCAGCATTCAAGAGTTGTTAAAGCCCTTAAAACCCGGGCATCCCTATCCTACATTATGCAAAGGTTTGGCACAAAGGGCACCGCATCACCAGTATCTATCTATGGATGACTCCTTTAAGAAGCCATAGTCTGTAGGTCTGGAGGCAAAGATATTGCTGAAACTGGTCAACAATTCCAGAAAATCCTTTGTTGATGGCAACACCAGAAGCTAAAGTAGGAATTATGGAGAGAGAACCTATGATTTTCTTTCTTGTAGATTGAAGTTGAATGGAGGTTCCAAAAGGGTAGAGGGACGCCATCTGTTCTTCCCCTAATATGCAGCTGTGCCCTCACAACTTGGCCCCAAGATACTTGCACAGGCAAAGCAGTGTCAGGATACCAAGAGTACTGTGGAGCTCCAGTGGGTGAGGGAGGAGTCAAAGCAGGTATTGGCATGGCCCACCAGCTGATGAGCCCTAACTTTACTTGGTAGGAAAGTTCCTTTCCCCAGCCACAGTCTGGGCTGCCCAGCTGCTGGTGGGACATGGAGGCAATCAATCCTGTGAGCGCCAGGTAAAGCACTCCCGAGGAATTGACCACTGTGGCTGGTGGCATCAGAAGTGGGGTTGGAGATGTTGCTGGTTTAAAGGGTCAGAGGTGGTTTCATGGGGGCCAGGTAGGTAGCAGGATTGCTACCCCATTGGAAGATCAGTAGGGTAGATGGTGATTGCTTTGCCATCAAGAAAGACAATTTGGTAGGGTTCCTGGGAGCGTTTGGGCGGGTGTACAACTGCAAGTCTTCCTAGGTCCAGTGTCCACAATCAGGACTTAGATACCAGTGTAATTCAGGCCACAATGGTGTGTTGGGTGGACAGTAGTAGTCAAAGGCTTTGGTTTTATTAACTGAAGTCTGGCTATATATCCTCGTGGATGGTGCTGATGCTTTGGGTGTATGCAGATGGAAGAGTATCAAAATATGTATGTAAAAGTCAGATTTAGTTGTGTTTATAACAACTTTATTGGTGATGACAATACAGAACTTTTAGTGCTTCTGATTTTTATACTTATCACATGGGTGCCTCTGGGCATTCTTCGGTGCTATCTGGGTGACAAGTCTTGGCTATACTGAAGTTCTGCTGTTTGGTTGGCTTCTTTCCAAGAATTATTTTTGGGGTTTCAGTGGAACAGCTGTTTGGCTTTTTGGCAACCATCTTGGCTTGGAAGGCCATTGGTTCTGGGGGTTTGGCTTCTCAGGGGTTATGGGGCTTTTTCCCAATTTGATCACCTTTTTGGACTGGGCTTGACGAAGCCTGTGGGCCAAGGAACTTGATTGCAAAGGAGTCCCCAATTTGGAACCCCAAATTACTTATCGGAGGTGGGGCTTGAACTTGGGTTTACTGGGCAGCTAAAATAGCCTGCCTATGCCCAGCTAAACTCACCAAGTATTAGTCATGTTTTTGGGGCTCAGAACAAGCCCCCCAGCTACCACTCAGGTTAAGGAATGATTCCTGCACTTGGATTTGCTTGGAAAAGCAAAATCCAAGCCAAGGAAAATCTTCCCCACCCACTAGCCCCTGCCTGGTGGCTAGGAATGGGTTCAATTCCCACCTGGGGCTTGAACATGTTACTTTTGTAGAAAGAAGTCAGGTTAGCTATCAGTAAACTGTATAGGCTCTTATGGATTCAATCTAAGATCCCTGGGCATAATTGAGGCTCTCTTTTGCAGCTGAGAGACCAGGAGAGTACAATTTCCAGGAATGACTTTTCAGGCAGTTCAAAGATATCTGGGAGTCTATAATCACTTGGGAGCCTGGAGGGATGATATTGCTGCAGGTCAAGAAGAGGTACAACTTCCTCTGGGGACAGGAAGTATGAGGGGAACACATATTGGAGGAATGAGTTCTGTACTTTTTGAGCAATAAGATACCCCTTTGGGGGTACTCTAGCACACAAGTCTTAAGGGGGTTTGCCTGGTAGGCGCGGGGAGGTTCTTCAAAAAATTAAAAAGGACCTTGCATCCTAAGAGAGATAGACATACCCATCTCAGATGTTTACAATCCCACCATATTCTTGGAGGAACTGCATATCAACCAGGAGATCATAGCTTTTGTTTTCTAGGACAACAGCAGGGGACGCAATAAGAAGCTTCCCAAACCTCATTAGCAGAGCAGAGTAGGCATCAATGGCTCAGGTTTGAGCCATGCCAGCAGTACCATATGATTGAGTGTAGTTGAGGTCAGGGACCAGCTTAAACTTTTTCATTAGCTTGGATGATACCACATTGGCTGGAGAGCCTGTTTCCAGTATTGCCTTGATCTTAACCTTTTGGATTGACACTTTCACACGGTTAGTATCTTTTCCAAAGGGTGGCAAGACAGCCATAATGTTCTGTGAAGCTTCAAACTCTTTCTCCCACTTGGTTAACATTCATTGTAAGGCAGGAATTTCTTTATATACAGTCTGCAACAGAAGGGATATGGTCACATTCTGAAAGAGAGCTTCTGCTAGCTCAGCAGCTTCTTCAGAAGAGTCCACCAAGATGGGAGGTTGATGAGCCTGGGCTAGATAATGGTGATCCACTATGGCCTTGGCTTCACTTGAAGGTGGGCAATTTGTAGTTGTGGTTCTTCCTGACTAAAGCTTGTAAGGGACTGACACAGTTTCTGGGACAGCCAACACGTAGTAGCCATAACTATTTGATTCATTTTAGTCAGAATCTTCAGGTTTAGAATCACTAGAAAGATTGTGGAACAGGTGAAGGATAGTTGGGTAAGTCAAAGGGTGAGTTTCCTTGTCAGAGTGAGGATCAGTAGGAGACAGGGAAGATGGGTCAGAAGAGAGAATCTCTGCCTCTAAGCTGACCTCTCTTTTCCTGCCTGCTTCTTTGGGTTTCAACCTTCTATCCAAGGGTTGGTGCAGGTACGCAAGTGGTGCCTTATTTGACCACAATTGGGACATCTTTGTCTCTTAGGCTGTCCACTTGAGCCCAGAGTCATAAATGCGCGGAGAACAAGAGGTGGTTCCAGCGTTATTGGCCTTATTCTTGCAAACCATGGTACCCCTGTGGGTCAAATGCATGTCTTGCAAGAGGGTCTTAATGCTCTTCATGGATGTAAGAGAAGCTTTTTGTGCCTTAAAGTGCAGGCACAGAAGCTGATTTACCTTCTAAGTGTTCAAACATGCTGTGTAAGCTTCACAGGCATTAACTGACAACTGGTGATTAACTGTTGTCCTTCAATATAAAAGATCAGAGAATTCAGTAAGAGTCTTTTGGGCTTAAAGGCAATGTGCATAAATGCATCTTTCTTTGACCTCCAAGATGAGATCTCCTCCAAATTCTTCAATCAGGAGGTGTTTCATGTTCTCCCACGTGATAATGGAAGGGAGTTTGAGGACCACAACTTCTTGGCACATAGGATGCAGGCAAGTAAGAATTTTTTCCTTTTTAAGCTTTTCAATAGCCCTATGCATTGCAGTCTCTGTAAATGGTCAGTAAGACAGCAATGTTAGAGGTTTTGGGATCAAATATCTTCTTGAAGGAAGGCTTATAGTTGGGATCAATGGAAAATGAGGTGGATTGGCTGTTGTCACCTGGGTTGAGGACGTTAATGTGGGAATTGTCCTCAAACTCAGATTCAGCAGCAGGTTGTCTAGCCCAGAGGAGTCAAAGGCTCTCCTCTAGGGTATCCAAGGTAGAGCTATTTTGCCCACTGATATATCTAGTAGTAGCAGCAGCAGCTCCAAATTCATCAATATTAATCTGTTGCAATAATAGAGTGCCAGCAATCCCATTGAGGCAAGTGGTCAGGGAAGTGGTCTGAGCAACCAAAGGTATAAACTGTCCATTCATTGTCTTGGTCAAGTAAGAGAGGGTTTGTACCCTCTTGTTCCGGTGTGTCCTGCCTATCAGCAACATCATTTGTTACTTTGGCTAGTTGATCCAAGGTGAGAGCGCAGTTGACCCGGGTTGGCCTTCTAAGCCAGGGCAACAACCATGATTTCTAGGGATAGGAGTACCAGTGACCTCAGCCTCCCCCTTTGCCATCAGAGTTGGAGGACAAATCATCAGGGTCAGAGAGGTGTTGTCTTAAATATTCAATCTATCCTTGAAGGTGAGTTACTTGTTTGGCTAGCAAGGCAATGCAAGGGTTGGGCATAGGCTCTACTAGAGGAGGGTTTGGAACAGAATATTGACTTCAAGTAGTGGATTTGAGTTCAGCTATGGCTTCCCCATACCTTAGCCTTCAAAGGCAGACGGGACCTCCACAGAAGGAGCAGGAGGGAGTCACTTTGATAGAAGCTACTCCATCATCAATGTAGTTTTTCACTTGATACAGAGTGTCTCCTAAAACAGCCTTATCCAGACCATTTTGTTGGTGCAGATAGTGGCCCCAAGTATTAATGTGAGTCCCAACCAACTCAAGTTGGGAATTAACACGCTCTCAAAATTGGTTGAGCTTGGTAACCAAAGTCTCAAAATCCTGGTTGTACTTTAAAAAGGGTTGCTTCTTTCTGTCCACGCCATGTAGCTTGGTAATCATTCAGTTTGCACAGTTGATCTTTGATATATCCAAGGAGCAAGGAGCAAAGGGAGTTTAAAAACAAGGTTAAGTACTTCTGGAAGCAAGCAAGTTGTGCTGGTTATATGAAATACAAGCAAAGAGGCTATGGGACCATTCTTGATAGACCATATTTTGTACATGGTTATTTGAGACAGCGGTGGCTACAGCAGTCAAAAGCTGGCTCTGAGATCCTAGTGCTAATTGACAATGAACCAAGGCAGGTAGGATAAACTGGTTAACTAACACGTAAATAGTATTCATCAATTCTATCAGTGCGGGGAAGACCAAAGTCCAAGAGGAAGGAATACAGGTCTTTGGAAGCATACTCAGGATGGAGACCAGGTATAGAGTGTATGATTACAGTGCCTGTGTGGAGGAGGGAGCAAGCAGCGTCACAAGATTGCTCACAATTGAGAGAGAAAGTTGGAAGGGGGCCTAAGCAGGCCCAGGAGACAACACCATTACCATAGGAGTTGAGTGGGTATTGGTGATATCCTCTTCTAGAGGAGGACTAGAAACTTTGGTTTGATTGGATACTTCAGAAACAAGGGGGGAAGGAATCAGAAAATGCACATGGGAACAGGGTAACCAAGGGGTGTGCAGCCCCTTTAGTGAGTACCATTTTGTTGTGTTTGGCTCCTTGGGACAACATCCAGGAGGACACAGCGGGAAATCTTTATAAAAAAATATTTGAGGTTTGAAGCTAGCCTTGGGTTAGTCTCTTCAGGGCAAAATTAAGGACATGTACCTTAATTTCCTGGAATACAAGATGAAGAATTTCTTTTGGCAAAAAGGAAAGGAAAAAACTTGAAAAATATTAAAGCCAACTCAAATGTGGATAAACTTGTCTTTATTAGGAGAAATGATTATATTTAAATAGTAGACAAGGCCAATGATCACCCACTAGGTAGACAGAGTAGCAGAGGGAGTCACTTTGGGGTGAGGTAGTACAGGATCAGACAAGGGCATGTATGGTATTCCAGAATGGGTGAAGATAGGATCAGACCCATTTACGGAAGGCAAGGAATTTCCAAATTCAAAAGCAAAATCTGCCAAATCTTCACACATATCACTATTTGAAGGCCATATTGAAATAGCATTAATGGCGCAATTTACAAAGGTGTTCAAACTGGGAAATAAAGATTTTTGGTTTCCTGATTGCTTGCAGCTTGCTTGCCCCACTAATACTGGTGGCAAGTGATCCTACCACCTATGTACTGTTTTGTGGTAAAGCTACACAGTATATATTACATTTCACTTTTACCAATAAAAATTAAGTTTTATTCACATTTTTTTCTTTGTGTCTTCATGTACTTTGGCGCCGCTCTCTAGCTACAACTAGTAGATATAATTCATTCAGGGCCATAAGTTAATTGCATAGCCTTCCCCTGCCATCTAACTGAGACTTAGTACAAATCCAACCCTAAGGTTAGGATTCCCCATTGTGTATCTGTGCTGCACCTCAGAACACAACAAAAATGGTGCTCACTACAGGGGCTGTAAGCCTCTTGGTTATCCCTTTTGCAACCATTTTTTCAGGTCCTTTGCCTCCTCCTATAAAAGAGCTGTCTTCACCTGAAATCACCAGTCCTCCTATTGAGGAAGACATTGCAGACTCACCTATTGTCCCTACTGTGCTGAACCTTGGGAATAGTCCCTGTCTAGTGGCCTACCCCTTGGGTACCCCTGACTTAGAGCAAGTCATGGCAGTAGCCCTTGAGATAGCCCGTGAAGGAGCCATTCCTTGCCTCCAATTAAAGTTCATTTGAGTGGAATACTACATATTGATTGTGGCTCTGCAATTTCCACAGTATCTCCTCTCAGCAGCTGGCTCTTCTGAGCACCTATTGTCTTCCTTTGTACAACCCGCCTTAGCCCACCATCAAATGGTGTTAGGGCTCCAGGTGCAGGAGATTTTGTCCCTACAAGCAGCTGTCACTAATCACTGGGATCAGTTTTCTGCATATCAAAAATAGATCCACTCCCTATTTTCCTTGGTATCAGACAATCAGCATGACTCTGTCACCCTTCCAAACCTGCTTGGTTAATTCCTTCAAGAAAATGTGCCAAGCCATCCCCAAATACATCAGGGAGCGTCTACATGAGTTCCACCAGTTGGAACAGCCATGGCAAACCCAAGTAGATTCTACCTTGAATGCCTATCTGACCAATTTCAAGCAACTCATGCAGTAGCTCAATTCATTCAGTGCTTACTCCTTTGATCAACTACAACAAGTGATAGCCCTTGCTGCTGAAGGTCTTTGTGAGCTCAGTAAAGAGTTTGATCAAGAAAAGGTAGCCACTCTGCTGCCATTGCCAAACTTCAAGCTCAAGTAGATGAGATGTCCACGCCCAAGCCAGATGTGCCTCCCTCTCCCCCATCAGACAATTTTATGGATAGAGAACAGTAACTATGGGATGCTATTCAAGAGCTGTGAGCATCTACCTGCAGTCAAGATTGCCCTACTAAAGCACTTCAGCCAGATCCTCAGGTGCTTGTTTTGACAACTCAGGTTGCTGAGCTACAGCAGGAGGTTACTGCCCTACAGAAAATGATGTGGCTACTGATAGTCCAACTGGAGTTGTTACAAATATGGCTGCTGCTCTGGCCTGTCAGGGGCCCCCAAATTCACTGTGCTAGAGAGTTGATTGCTCTAGCCAATTAGGTGGAATACTTGAAACAAGACCACTCCAACCTTGAAAAAGATGTGCAAGAAATGAGTGAATTAATAAATTTGGTAAATGATAGGTTCACTCCTTGCCTTTCAGTGGGTCCTTCCCTGAATTTCTGCCTTGCTGAGCTTTCCACAGTAGTAACCACATAGGGCCAACGCCTAGACGTCACTGAGCAACAGCCCACCTTAGCTAATAATATGGGCGCCCACACTTTTGATACCCTGACTACTCTTGAAGAGAGTGATTGTCAGCTTTGGGACAGACAGCCCCCCTCTGAATCTGAAGCAGAGTTCTCCCTAAGCATAAATGTACTCAATAGAAACAATGGTGGTCCCACTCCTGAAGCTCATTTCAAACCTACCTTTAAACAGGTCTTTGACCCCAAAATATCTGCCATTGCAGCTTTTCTAACTATCTACAAAACTGCCATGAGAAGAGCTTCTGATGAGTTTAAGAAGGAACACATCCTAACCTGCCTGCACCCAACCTTTCAAGAAGTGATAGTACCAGAGTTGCCCACCATTGAGACTTGGGAAGAAATTGAACAGTTTCTGATCAATGAGTTTTGTGGTAACCTTAGTCTGGAAGTGAAAAAAGACGCCTTAATGCACATTGCTTTAAAACCCAAGGAGACTCTGGCTGAATTTACATATATACTCTACATGGAAGGACAGCAATTGATAACTAGCAGACAGCTGACAGCACATGAGGCTTACATGGCCTGCGCTCAAGCCCTCAAGGTGAACCAGCTTCTATGTCTTCACTTCAAAGCCCATAAGGCCATGCTTTCCTCTATGAAGAGCATAAAGACGCTGCTGCAGGATATGCTCTTACCCATTCTGGAGTGGTTGTGTGGGAGAATTGAGTTGCCTCTAATTCCGGTTTGTCTTCCTGTGGACCTTGAATCCTCACCATGAACTCTCATAATCTTCCTAGACGCCAAGGTTGCCATAACTGTGGGCAGATAGGCCACCATTATTGATTCTGCACTAACCCTTGGGTTAAAGGAGCTGATCCCAAGGAGCAGGCGGGAAAAGAACAGTCAACCTAGTGTCAGAGACACTCTCAGTTGACAATTCTTCCCAGTCTCCTTCAATTACCCCTTCCATAGCTGACTCTGAGCCTGCTGACACTGAGGCTCCTTCTATTCTGCTTCTGTTCCACAATATCTCTTATGACTCTGACATGGATGATTCAGACGTTGATGATCCTGAAGCCTATGGATGTTCAGTTCTTGCTGTTCCCAAAACTATTGTGGTCCCTTATAAGTTACGCTCTGGTAAAAATAAAGCAACTGCCAAGCCATTGCCTGAAGCCAAAGAGGCTGTCTCTCTTCCATACATCACTCAAGCTAAGAGGTCCCCTGTGCTTGTAGAGTCATCCAAAGAAGTTTCTGAGGTTGCTGACACTGTATTCAAGAATGATTTATTCTTGGTTCCTCTAAAGACTGTCTATAAGGAGTTTCCAGGCTTGAGATTCATGATTGAAAAGTGGGAAAAAGAGCTAGCAGAAGCCCAGGACATCCTGGCCGTCCTCCCTCCCTTTGGTTGTACTACCACTTGTGTGGAAATATCCATCCAAAAGGTGAAAATCAAGGCTGTCTTGGAAACTAGATCTCCTGTTAATGTTGTCTCCTTAAAGCTTGTCAAGAAGCTCAAACTTGCCCCCAGCCTTAACTATCACCAGTTGTAAGGTACAGCTGGGCTATTCATGACTTGCACTATAGGGGCTTATTCTGCTCTTCCCATGCGGTTTGGAAAGCTACTCTTAGCTGTTCCTGCTGTAGTCTTGAAAAATGAGAGTTACAATCTCCTATTTAGTACTCAATTCCTTAGGAAATACAATGGGATCATCAACTTAAAGGATGGGTATCTCTCTATCTTAGGGTATGAAGTCCCTTTGATCTTTGAGAAGCAATTAAAAGTCCCCAGAAAGCGCCTCAAGACGTGTGCATTAGAATATCCCACTGGTGTCTTCACTCTAAAGTACTGTACCCACTCATCCAACATGAAGTGCCCTCCTATGGCTTGCCCTGCGTCTGAGGGGATTCCTCTCCTGGCCACCTCTGCTGTGACCATTCCCCCTGAATCCCAAGCTATCTTGGACTCTCAGATATCATATGAGTTACATGAGTGTACGTTCCTGGAGTTTTACTCTCCTCTCTTTCTAGGCTGCAACAAACCCTATCTCTGCCCAGGAATCTTGGACGTCTCTCATAAGGACCCTGTTCAATTGCTGGTAGCCAACTTGACGGCTCTCCCCATACATGTGTCCAGAAGCAAATTTGTTGGTTATGGCAAGCTGTTAAATGCTCCTGACGTCCTATCACTACATCTCTTTGGTACGTTCCAGGACTTTAATTTACCTGAGGACAAGCCCCAAGTCCTATCCTTTTTCACTGCTCAAGACTTCCTGCAACTATCCCCGGTTCAACATAAAGAGGTGCTTGACCTACTGAATCAGTTTTCAGATATCTTTGCTAAAGATAGCACTGATTATGGTCTAGTCAAAGGCGTCATTCACCAGATTGATACTGGTGATGCACCCCCCTTCTGTGCTAAACCTTATTGCCGTAGTTGTGTAGAGGATGCTCAGGTGTCTAAAGAGCTCAAATAACTTCTAGACGCTGGACTGCTTGCTCCTTCCCAAAGTTCATGGGCCTCCCCTCTGATTATACTGAAAAAGAAGGATGGGGCCATCACATTGTGATGAACTACTGACAATTTAATTCCTTAACCAAAAAAAATTCCTACCCCTTGCTGTGTATTGATGATGCTCTCTGCTACCTCAGAGGCTCCAAGTTCTTCTCTGACATGGACCTAGCTTTGGGGTACTGGTAAGTTGATCTCTCTCCCAAAGATAGACAAAAAGACACACTCATCACCTCTGAGGGATTGTTTGAGCCTATGTGTATACTTCAAGGACTCTGAAATGCCCCGGCTACCTTCCAACAAGACATGGATTACATCCTCTGTGACTTGAAGCTTTCATGTGTCCTGGTGTATCTAGATGATATAACAGTCTTCAGCTCTACCTTTACAGATCACCTGGATCACCTCAAGGAAGTGTTCCTAAAGATTTGGGAGGCTTTCCTTAAACTAAAACCATCTAAGTGTGCTTTCTTCAAGGAACACCTTGAATTCTTGGGTCATGAGGTGACCCAGACGGGGATTCCTCCCATGACCAAAAAAGTTGAGGCCATTGAAAAAATGCTCCCACCCATCAATCTGTGAGAAGTTCAAGTCTTTCTGGGGATGATGGGATACTACATACAATTCATCCCCAACTTTGCTGACACTAGCAAGCCCTTGGTCTAGCTGTTGCGCAATGTCCCTTTCAAATGGACTGCCAGCCTTCAACAAGCCTTTGAGACTCTCAAGCAAAAACTCAAAGAGGCTCTCATCCTAGTATATCCTGACTATGATAAGGAATTTATCTTGTATACTGATGCTAGCAACCTGGCCATTGGAGCCATCCTGGCTCAAATGGATGATGAGGTTGTTGATCACCCTGTAGCTTATACCTCTTGTGTCCTGAACAAGCATGAGAAGAACTATAGTGTAACAGAGAAAGAGTGCCATGCTGTGCTGCATGCTGTCAAGCAGTTCCGCCATTATGTGTATGTCACCCAATTCACTGTGGTCACTGACCATGCTTTGCTTAAATGGTTACAACAACTTAAGGAACCAGAAGGTCAACTAGCTAGATGGGCTCTCTGCCTGAAAGGTTATTACTTCACTGTGCTGCACTGTTCTGGGATTCAACATCAAAACGCTGATGGATTGTCCAGAATGCCCATCCTTGCGCTACACCCTTCTGAGGCTGATTGACTATATGAACTAATTGGATATCCTTCCTCTTGGGAGAGAAAGACAGAAGAAGTCTGAATTGCCCTATCTAAGCAATCTGAAGATACACTCATATGCAACAAGCAGCTCTTCAAGAAGGTATAAGACCAGTATCTGCCTTATGTACAACACAGTCTTTGCCTCTTGTTGATGTTGCAAGCTCATAAGGAGACTGGGCATGGAGGCATTGCCAAGGCTTTTGACTGGCTTCAGAAAAATTACTTCTGGGAAAATCTTTGCCTGCTGATCCCAGATGTTATTGCTAGTTGCCATGATTACCAACTCCAACAGCCTAAAGCCACTGCTCATGAGTTCAAACTTGTCCCCCCTCAACATGTGTTTCACACTGTCAGCATTGACGCTGTAGGGCCTCTTCCCTGTTCCTGCTTTGGCTGCTGCTTCATCTTAATTGCTGTTGATCATTTCAGCAAGTTGTTAGAAGCTCATCCTACTAAAGACATCACTGCTAAGACAACTGCTGCCTTTCTGTTGCAAGACGTATTCTATTGGCATGGCTGCCCTCAAGTGTTGTTGTCCAACAATGAGACTAACTTTAACGCTTAGTTAGTGACCTCTGTTTTCAAGACCTTGGGATCTCACCAGTCTTTCTCTGCCCCCTGTTACCCTTCTATCAACAGAGCATTTGAGCGTGAAAATTTAACTCTGGTTTCTATCATGAGGAAACTCACTTACTCTGACACTGCAAACTGGGATCTATACTTACCTGCTGCTCTCTTTGTGTATTGCCTTAGCAAACATTGTGTCACTAGGTACTCCCCCTTTGCTATGCTGTATGAGCGTGAGGCCACCACACTGTTGCTTCTAGGGGGGCCTACTCTCCTCTGATAAGGCTATGAACCCTGATGATCATATCAAATATCTTTTCAACTGCATAATTGACATACAGGCCACATTGTATACTTCTGCATACAAGACCAAGATGCTGGAGCTCTCTCTTCTCACAATGCTGGCTGTTTTCCTTTACCTGAGTTCAACATCAGGGAAAATGTTCTCTATTATAAGCATAGAGTAGGAGGATGTGCTCACAAGCTAGATATGTTGTGGGTTGGGCCTTTAGAAGTGACCTTCAAACAAGGGTCAGAATACACCGTGAAACTCCAATCTAATGGTTGTCTGTTTTCCCAAGTGGATGCCAAGTTCCTCTGCAAGTACTACCCCCTAAGGCCAGTCTAGAGGGGTGCAATGTTGTGAATGCCACCATTCACCATGTTTTGATTTTACCTTTAATGGGTTATTTTGAGGAAAAATATCTTGCTTTTGCTTTTGCCCCTTGAAATGAGGTTTTATCTAAACTGGGAAATACAATTGTTTGGTTTCCTGATTCCTTGCAGCTTGCTTGCCCCACTAATACTGGTGTCAAGTGATCCTACTGTCCATGTACTGTTTTGTGATAAAGCTACACAGTATATATTACATTTCACTTTTACCAATAAAAATTAAGTTATATTCACATTTTTACCTTTGTGTTTTCACATACTTTGGCGCCTCTCTCTAGTCATAACTAGTAGAGATCATTCATTCAGGGCCACAAGGTAATTGCCTAGCCTTCCCTGCCATCTAACTGAGAATTAGTACAAATCCAATCCTAAGGTTAGGATTCCCCGTTGTGTATCTGTACCGCGCCTCAGAACACAGCATTTCTTAATCCTAGTGTATCTTTTGGAAATTTAACCAAACAGTTATTAAAGCTTTGTTGGTGGTTAATCATCAACTCCATGTGGATTTGGGTGGTGATTTCTCACCACATGGAGACTTCTTCCTACTATCTGACCATTCCTGTCACATTACTCAACTCTTCTACACCTGAGTTTTTGGATGCAGTTTGTCACAAAATCATGTTCCTCTTCTCCTGTTTCTTTGAGATATCTGTGTTTAACATGTTCATCTGTATCAGCTCCTTAATTAGATTTCAGTTTGGGCTGTTTTTTAATTTGTGGTTTCACTCTCTGGTGATGGTGATCAAGACTGGTTCATCTGTTTCCTGGTTCTGCCACATCATTTTATTTTGGCGTCCTGATTATTATCCTGCTCCCCCATCAACAAAATTTTGCATGAAGTTGTTTTGGCCCTGTCATCCTATTCTGGCTCCACCCTCAGTCACAAGTCCCAGGTTTACCATGTGATGACAAAGGTTTTAGTGGATGTGCGCAAATGGTTGTTGTCTGCAGTGGAGCGCAATCCATGTGTTTTAACTGAAAGTGCATATTTATACTATTTTTTAAATACTGTGTATGTATCTATTAAGGAGCTCAAAGTATATTGTAGTTGTATGCCTTTCATCAGGGTACTAGTCTGCTGTTGGTATTCCTTCCTCAGTTTCTTGCTTATTGTTGCACAATTGATGTCCCTGAAGTCAATAAGCTCTCAGTGTTGTGGTTAGCAGTTGACCAGACTGCCCAGGACTTGGCAGTTTGGGATTCACTGTTAATCACAACTGAGGCCCTGGTGAGCCAAATTCTTTCTCTGTTTTCAAATCTGTCTGCTATCAAAAAAGATGTGCTGGCTATTGAAGCCAAACCTGTTGTGTGTTCATGATTTTCAGGTGCACATCTCAAGGTGAATTTGTCTAGTCCGGTCAGAGAGTGTTCTTTTTGTGTATCTTCTCAGCTAAAGTTGGCAATCCTGAAAAAAAACTGCAGATGTGGATAAGTTGGCAGTTACAGCATCATCTGAAAGCTCTTTGGGTATGCTTCTGCACGTCCTTCCCACTAAGTTGTCAGTTGTTGAATTGGAGGAGCTGCCTTTAGTCTCTATTGATTGTGACCGCCCTGTTCTTCCCAAAGCAGTTCAAGAAATGATCAAGTGTTATTTTCAAGAGCATCCTGCCTTCTTAGCTGCAGTCTGGGTCATCAAAGAGAAGCAGGATTCTGCTAAGGTTTCTTCATTTGCAGCAAATAAATCTACTTCTGGTTACTTCTTGTTTTATGATAGCATTGATAATGGTCAAACTATCTTTTGAACTGCAATTATGATGGATACTGGTTTTTCTAAAAAATTCATTAATGTGAAGACTGCAGTTTGTTGCAGTTAAAGTACCATCCCAGAATGCTGGTCAGAGGAAAAACTGTCAAATGTTTCCTTTGTTTTATTTGAAGAAGCCTGTGACATTTGTGATTGCAGGTCAATCCTTTACTGCTAGATTCTCCATATGCACTACCCTCATGTATCCTATTATCTTGGAGGTAGGCTGGTGGCAGAATCATAATTTGTCAACTCTTCTAAAGAAAAATGAGGTGCATGTGGATCATTTTTTGGTATCACAGTTTGTATACCATTGCTGGGAATGTCAAAATTAGAGCAGTCTTCTCAATCTATTCAGTCAATCCCTGTTTTTATGACTGTAAGTTTGGATTTACCAGCATGCCTTCAACCCTGGTCAGCAGCTTTTTATACCACTAGGGGCAAGGTTCTTCCTAAGCACACTTGGTTTGACTTTGACTTCAAGGTTACTGTTGATCTTATTTGTATTGCTTCTTCTATTTACCCCTTGAATTTTAAGGAGGACACATGTTTGGAGGAGGGACTTGCAACATGTTGGCAAAAGGTTGCATCTATAGGAAGACTTTATCAATATGTTCTCCATTGTTGTTTTTTTTAAAAGTCAGACAGGTTGCTAAGGCCTTGTGTGGACTATGAAAACTTAAACAATATCACAATTCCAGATTTCTATTTTTTGCCTCTTGAAGCGCAAATCTCTTGTTGTGTTGAAAAGGCTAAGGTGTTCTCAAAACTTGATCTTTTTAATGCATTCAATCAAATTAGGATTTTATAGGTAATGGAGTGGCTGACTGCGTTTAGAACCAAGAAATACATCTTTCAGTTCTGTGTTATGCCCTTGGGTTAAAAAATGCTCCTGCTTGCTTTCAGCAGTTGATTGATTCAGTCCTGGAAAATCTCCTTGGTGTGTGTCATTGTGTACAAGGACAACATCTTGGTTTTTTCCTGGATGAGAAGTCTCATAAGGCCCATCTATCAGTGGTGGATGATCATATCCTCCAGGCTAGTTTGATTATTAAGCAAAGTAAGTGCAAATTCTTTAAATGTAAAGTTATCTTTCTGGGTAACATTATCTTTGAAGATAGTCACACTATTGCTCCTGATAAGGAGGCAAAAGTTTGCAAGTATGCTATTCCAGTGACTGTATCTCAACTTTGTAGCTTCTTGGGTACCTGTACTTTCTTGAAGAAGGTTACCTCATATTTATTAGAAGTGGTGGCTCTTTTGTATTTGATTGGTGAAAAAACGTCTCTGGTCTGGACCCCTGAGTGTGCAGAGGCATTTTTAGTAGTCAAGGCTCTCCTGTTGTCTTCTCCAGTTTTGCAACACGTGAATCCAGAGCTTTTATTTGTGATATCTACAGACTCCTCCAAATACGCTATGACAGGAGTGTTGATTCAAACTTCCAGTGACATTATTGAAAGACTGGTGGGGTACTTTTCTCAGAAAATAGAGGCGTGTGAACAGAATTATATAATCTACAACAAGAAATTATTGGCAGTTGTAGAATATTTGAAACATTGGCAACACCATCCCATATCAGCATGTCATTCTTTTATTGTAAGAACCAATCATAAGGCTTTTCTGTACTATTTTCAACCCAGGGTTTTGTCAGGTTGTCAATCCATATGGCATGGTGACTTGACAAAATACAAGTTCCATTATGAGTTTATCAAAGGAATAGATAACCACTTGGCTGACACACTGAGTAGAAATCCTTCTCACCTCTCTGATGCTGGTTTAGATGTTGGGTTTAACACCCATAATTTGATTTCAGATGAGTCTGTGGTTCTCTTTGTGTTGAATCTGCCTGATATGCTGGCTACTATGTACTTAAATGAGGGTGCAGACTTAGACTTATATTCCAAAGTTAAGTATTCACAGCCTCCTTCCAAGGGTTATGACAGATTATTGAAGCTAGCATTGCACATCTAGTGGGTCAGCTGATGGGATATCATAAGATAAGGCCAATTCTTTATCATCAAGGCTGTCTATGGGTCCCAGAGAAAACTATTTGGGATGAAATCATGGAGGCATATCACACTTGTCCTATGGTAGGCCACCCAGGGAAGAATAAAACAGTTGGGTTAATTTGCCGACAGTTCTCTTGAAAGGGTTTGACAGTGCAAGTGGCACCTTATGTTTGAGATTGCTTGATGTGTGTTTGGTCCAAGGCAAGCAGAAACAAGACTACTGGTTTGTTGGTTTCATTACAACCAGCTGCAGAGCCTTGAACGTTGATGTTGGTAGATTTTATCAGAGAACTTCTGGACTCTGATGGGTTCAACACAATCATGGTGGTGGTAGATCAGTTTATAAATGACACACTTTGTTCCTTGCTTGACCACAATTATGTTGGTGGAGACATCAAGGTTGTTTATGAACAGGATCTTTTCCTTATATGACATCTCAATGGAGATAGTGAGTGATTGTGGTCCCAAATTCATTGCTCAGTTCTGGGAAGCCTTTACAGGAATTCAGGGAACAAGCTCTGCTGTTCCACTGCTTTCCACCCCTAGTCTGATGGACAAACAGAGAGGGTAAACCAAATTTTGGAGGTCTACCTACATTGCTACACTAATGTGGAGCATGATGACTGGTGTGCAAACCTACCCATGGCAGAGTTCACTTATAATAACGCTCCGTACACATAAACTCAGGTTTTGCTATTTTTTGCCAATGTGGGTTACAATTATTCATCCAACATGGGTCCTTGACTAGTTAGCAACGTATTGAAGCTGCAACTGATCAAGGCGCTGCATTAAAGCAGGTTCATCAGAAGCTTCAGGTTACTCTTGCCGCCACTGGGACAACTTACAAGGAATATGCAGATCACAAGCACCAGGAGGGTCCTACTTACAGGCCAGGTGATCTAGTTATGATTGATGCCCGGAATATGAAGCTGAAGATTCCATGTTGTGAGTTAGGTCCCAAGTGGGTTAGTCCCTTTTAAAGTTAAATGTCAGATTGATCCTTTCACTTATTGTTTGGATTTACCTCCTTTCTTTAAGATTTTTCATACTTTCTACAAATGTCTTCTCACTCTCTTCTGAGGCACTGATGTGCCTACTTCCCAACCTATTCTTGTGGAGGGTGAGCCTGAGTATGAGTTAAATTGCATCTTGGCTTCCTGGAAGAATTGCTGTCAACTGGAGTATTTGGTGTCTTAGAAGAGCTATCCTGATTCTGAAAATTCTTGGGTTCCACACTATGACTGTTTCAATTTCCCTGATCTTATTCAGGAGTTCTATAATTGCAACCCAACAGCCATTAGTCATCCTGAGCTTACTCTAGCGGTAATGAAACTTCCCCCTGCTCACAAGAATCTCTCCTTGTCTCATCTCCCTGATGGTAGTTTTGCTCCCTGGGCTAAAGCAGAGGGTAATGTCACAGTAGGTTCCATAATGCCAGAAATTATTTGCCCAAGTCAAAAAGCTCAAAAGGCAGGAAAGCTGTTAACCAGATAACTGATTTGACGGATTTAAATCAAACAGTTGATTGAAAATGGGTCACTGCCCCTCCAGTTTGCCATTTGGATTTGATTCCCCCTTGCAAGCTGACACTGATAAATTGATGTAATCTAAGAGTCACTCAATACAACCTTATTTAATAGAACAGTTGTCAGAAGTTGGTCACAAAAGGGTTCTTTGCAAACTGGACCAGGTACCCACTAGAAAATGCAGAAGGAATAGGAGCCAAGGATCCAGGTGGTATTGCTTAGTCAAATTTTGATATATATGGAAAATTTTCACTATTCAACTCTTAAGAGTTGAGTCCTCCTCAAACTTTTTACTCAATAAAATCAAATATCTCTTGGTCTAATCTTTATTTTCAAATGCATCCTGTATGACACTGATAAATTGATGTAATCTAAGAGTCACTCAATACAACCTTATTTAATAGAACAGTTGTCAGAAGTTGGTCACAAAAGGGTTCTTTGCAAACTGGACCAGGTACTCACTAGAAAATGCAGAAGGAATAGGAGCCAAGGATCCAGGTGGTATTGCTTAGTCAAATTTTGATATATATGGAAAATTTTCACTATTCAACTCTTAAGAGTTGAGTCCTCCTCAAACTTTTTACTCAATAAAATCAAATATCTCTTGGTCTAATCTTTATTTTCAAATGCATCCTGTAGTTGGCCTGCTGCGCTAAATTCCCTACAATTTAATCCTTAGCTGGATTATTATAGGAAGATGGGGCCCTGCTGTTGGCACTTTGTTGTTGCCTCTGCCCAATGTTAATCCAATGCCTGCTAATATTGGAGTTGTTCCTCCTACATTTGAAACTGAAACTCTGGTTCTATCTCAATATCCTGAATTTTATGCTGAAGACACTCTGATTCTCTCCCAGGCAATTTATCTAGCACTTTTTTGGTTAGGGTTAATCATTTTGCTTAGTCCTAGTGTATCTTTTGGAAATTTTACCAAACAGTTAATGAAGCTTTGTTGGTGGTTAATCATCAACTCCATGTGGATTTGGGTGGTGATTCCCCACCACATGGAGACTGCTTCCTACTATTTGACCATTTATGTCACACACTGGTCTTCCATCATCCTAAGTCTTACCTTTTAAAATCACTCTTAGCCAGTCACTAAGAGATCACTGAAACAGGCTAACTAATGCACCTGTTTTGACAAAAATTTAACATGGTCCTTGACTCAGAAATTTGACAAAGTGCTAATGGACCTATTTGACTTGGAGGTGGATAGCTTACAAGCTCTAGGCCTTGAATTAGGGTAGCATATTAATTTCAGGTGTATGGACTGTAATTAAAGAGGCCTTGTAATTATACACAAATGAAAGCAATAGTTGGTTAGATGTCACTATATTTTTGCAATAGTCTTCAATGTAATATTTAAAACCCAATTCATAAAAGTAATCTATAATTATTGGCTTCCAGAAGCTGCGTCCAGGGATAGCTTGACAACAATTTAGCTCAAAGCTTCCCCTTCTTCAAGGAAGCCAGATTATAAAGCACTATGCCCAACGTGACAATGGCTGCAGAGGATACTGTCTCGGTGGTGAGGCACTGCTTGGAATCATGGGAGCAGAACATGGCAGCTGAGACAATAATCACCAGGATTGACTTCAAGGCAGAGATGATGCCTATAGCCACAACCCCCCAAGCTTCAATAAGCAAGAAGTTGGCATAGTGCTGAAAGATGTGGGTGACAGTAAGCAGTCCAAATCCAACAGTTAACTCCAGGAGATAGTATGTGGCTTCCTTTGAGGCTTGGCTTCCAGAGTTAAAGAATGCATCTGTTAAAACTTCCTGCATGCTTGAATACCGCTGTGGCAGAACGTACATAATCTGGACAACAAAACACAGGGAGCCACTATATATCCCAATATATTGACATATCATGGTTGGAGAAGGATTGTATGATTTGTGGATCAGCTTTTCAGTTATAACCCCACAGATAGAGCCTATTAAGATTCCTACAATTGTCATCAAAGTACCAGCAAGAATATTATTTTTTGAAATGATTTGGCTTGGCAATTGAGAACTTTCTAAGGTTTCCTGTGGTAGTAGATAGGGTAGTATACTGTTGGCAGAAAACCCCAGAACAATGATAAATATTGCAACCCATTGCACTGCAACCAGCTGCCTTTTTAAAAGGATCCGAGCAACCAGAGCAGTCAGCGGGATGTTGAGGGAAAAAACTATCTGAAAAAGGCTTGAACCCATTTGGAAGAAGCCCCCAATAATCAAAATTCCGCACATGAAGTCAAGCACACCAATCCCCTTTAAAAGATTTAGGGTGCGTTTTTTAGCCTTGGAATCTTGAAGGAACATCTCATTTTTCTTGGGGTCAATAGATGGCAAACAGCCAACCAGAGCTTGGCCCAGATACCAGGAAAGATTTGTAATAAGATTCCCTCCATCTAGAAAAAATATCAATGTTATTAAGGGTATAAAAATAGAACAAAATAAGCAATAAAAACTTAAGGTTTAAAAAAATATAATCAAGATGCTTAAAACTCCTGATATAAGCCAACTATAGCAATTGTGCTAAAATACCTGCCACTTTCTTATAATGCAACCACTGTGTAAGGATCATGCTAAAAACTCCTATGATTGTAAGGAAGAAAGCTAGACAAATATTTCTAAGATTCTCTTTTGGCAAGCACAAAACTTCAGGATTGATTTCATGGATCTCAGAATCTGCCTTTTCAAAGGAGCTTTTGTGTGTAGAATCTAAGCTGCATAGAGTTCCTTCAGGGCTTTCATTCAAGTCTTCATAATCACTTAGCAGGGATAGTCTAACACTGTTAGATGTAGACCCAAGTTCCAAAAAACTGTCAAACTCTTCTTGGAGTGTAGTGTAAGCCATCCTAAAAAGAAGTATAATAGCCCTTGCAACTATGAAAGTCTTGTAAGATTTGCACAGAATATGTGGACTAAGATTTGAAATATGAACCAATTGGTAGCATAGGTGGATTGGAATAGCAACATGAGTAATTTTTAATAAAACACTTGTATCTTTAAAAAAATAGTAAAAGCTGGCAGGTTTAATGAATTAAAAGATTGATATATATAAAAGCTAGTATATCTGTCTGTAATATCAGCTCAAGTGTACTCAAGCCATAAGGGATTGAGTTGGTTTTATTTTTCTATTTATTTAAAGTCAGTGGCCAAGTTAAATATTGATTTGAGATCTTAATATACAATCCCTTATATGCATCTTTGAAAGCAGGAAGGTTGGATTTGGTGAAGTGTGGTCTAAAGTTTATTGAATGAGAATATAGGCCACTCAGAATTTAATAAATTATATTTAAATAATAATTATTTAAAAGTGGTACAGCCCTTGGAACCATAACAAAGTGGCTTATCAGTATGATTATCCAACTCCAGAATGTGGCTTAAAATTAGAAGGGGAGCAACAGATTATTTGAGAAAAAGATTTAAATTCGGAGTAATTTGAAACACTTCTATATGATTGGATGTTTAACTTCCATGTTGAGGATTGGCTTTACTGGAGAAAGTGAGTTTAATCAATTTAAAGAGATTCGACTCAAACTATATATAAAAATGTAGTTTAAGTAAAGATAGTTGGCTTGTACATTTTGGTTTTATTTTTTTGGATTCTAATCATAGAATAGTCCACTCGGATCCATCACCCAATCCAAGTGGCTGCAGATCACTTTAGACAAGCACATTTCAGCAGATCTGTTTTGGATTGCAATAATAGAATATTCCATCCGGATGGATCACCTGATTCAAGTGGCTGCAGATCGTTCCAGAGTTAACCCTGCTCACTATTACATCTTCATAATAAGTATATCAGTGGAGAAAGGGGCAATAATGACATTAAAACTCAATAAAATGATTTTAATAGAATTTGGAGTATATTAAAAAAATTCAGTTAATACCGATTAAAATGATACTAAACATGATAGCTCTAGCTGCTCTAGATACTGAGATAAATAGTGAAGTACTAAAATCGAGCTCGCGTCATAATCAAAGGCTTCGACTCGATTTGATAAATCTGAATTCGCTCTAAGAAACACAAAAAGCTAAAAACATATCTCGGTGACTACTAAGCCGATCCTAATTTTCAACAGTTTATATTAAAGCTACAGATCAGCTCTATATTCGGGTATGATTCAGAAAATACAATATTAAACATTTTTAACTATTATTTCAGCTTTGCTAAAATTAATAGTAATTCTTCACTTATTTAGATTTCTATTTTATATCTATACTTGGAATATATAATAGCAGTTTAAATAAACATAATTTAAAGCAACTTTTAAGAGAGCCCTTTTAAATAAAAATTATAAATTGAATAGGTGACAAATTATTCCAGCCTAAAAATCTAATAAAATACATTCAATTGAATTATTAAATTTAACTTTATATCTTTCCTTGGACAGGGTAACCACCTAATTTATTTATATTTTTCATTTATCACAAGTGAAGTAAATATTTCCTTGCTATAAAAGTCTCAACCTTTGGCTTGGGCTTTAAATTGATGTTAAAATTTTGGATCTTTGTCACAGTTTCTTCTCACTTGGTGATAATTAGAAAGTTCTTCTGTATATCCATTATGGCCATTGAGTGGCTTACAGCCGATTCTTTTTGCGATGTCTCTTTATCAGTATTGTGACTCACAGGAAGACCTACTTGTATTCCAAGTGTCCCATAAATTGTCAGACAAATAAAATCCACTTATTTGAATCAATGTGGTTAGACTCAATAGCCCATAGAAAACAGTGGCTTGTAACGCTGTTTAACTGAGACCAATTGCAAGGACAAGTTGCTACGGTTCAATGTGGTACAAATTATTTGTATCAAGTGAAGCAGTTAAAGATTATCAAGTCTTGGACTTTGAAGCCTTGAAGGATTTAAGTTTAACTCGCAGGAAATTTGTCAGTACCTTAGATAACAGATTAATCTTTTGTGGTGAGAAGTAATTGGTATCAACCATGAGTTTAGTTTTAGAATATGTTGAGGGCAAGAATTCCAACTTGAGATTTCTTACTAAACCAACTGCTGCCACCAGTGTTGCAACTGCATATACAGTAGTTTTCAAACCTGTTGAGATAAACATATATTATTCAGTTTAGAACGCATGAACTCAGTCTAAAAACAAAATCAAAGTGGATCCAAATCTATTTTAATTTAACATAAATTCCTTGATTTTGTTTTTAGACTGAGTTCATGAGTTCTAAACTGAATAATATATGTTTATCTCAACAGGTTTGAAAATTACTGTTTTAAAAACATTGAGTTTTTGTTACATACAGAGTGTCACTATTTTGTAGCTATGTCTGCTTTAGCTCCATAAAACATTCTAGTTAACAGAGTTCAACTTCAAAAAATTATTTTGTTGAGTTTATACTTTTGGGAATTATAATAAACAAAATAAAGAGGAATATTAAGAAGAGAATGATAGTTTATTAGATATGAATATAGGGTATTATATAGTATCATGACAAGCCACATGCTGTCCATGTACGTCATGAAGATCATGAGGCTTATCAGAGTAATGTTCCTCTTGAGTCACAAGGCTTAATCAAGTTGTGTTCCATTTAGGACCTGGATTGAGTTATCCTCATCATAGATAGTTAACTGATAATGATGCCACCAGTTTATTGACTGGGCAGTGAACCACTCAGTGAGCTGCTCAGTGATTTACTCAGGGTGTTAATCCCCCAAGAGGGAGTAATCAAAGATGTTGCGACATCTCCCCCTGGGGTGCTGGAAGGCAAAGCCTTGGGAATCTTCTTGAGGGTATCTGGTATACGGACTTGATATTGATCCAGTTTGGCGTTGGGTACAGGGAGCCTTGAATTTTGTTGAGCTGCTTTTGCCTTACACAAACAAAGTCAGTCATAATGCATACGTTTCAGTTTGGTTTGAGCTCCAATCCCTTTGACAAGGTAAGTGTTATTGGGCTTCACCTCTATGACAATGCCTGGTCTGCGTAACCCTGGGTCTAGTTTGTGTTGGTTGTGGTTGACAACCCAGATCTTGTCTCTGACTTAGAATCTTTCTTGTTGCAATGTGTCAGGGACCCACTTTGCGGGGAGTAAACTTCCCAGCTGATGGGCCAAGGCCCCTACATTCAAGCCTGCTATGACCAAGCCAATAGGAACCGTGACCATTGCAAGATGTCCAAGTTGTCCTAGATAAGCAAATCTTCCAAACATAGAACTGAATCTCCCAAGTAGATAGTAGCCCACCAAGTACGTCAAGAGGTAAAATGAGGCGTAAGGTCTAACCAGAGTAGGTTCAGTGGGTGGGGAAGCAAACAAGCAACCATAATGGAATTTACGTCCCCAATATCCAGAAGGATATTTGAACCATTCATTGGCAAGAGATTCCTTCTGGTGGGCGTCATCTGGGGAGGAATTATACCAGTTGGTTGTTGGAGTTGGGTTTTCCAAGGCGTACACCTTGGTCAAGAAGTAGGCTAGAAACCAAGATAGGAAAAGGATTCCCCTCATGGCTTCAAAAAGGGAGTGTTATCAAAAATGGAGGAGTAGCTAGAAGAGTAATAATCTTTATTGTTGGAACAAGAGATAATAGAAGGTATAGTTCACTTAAATACCATCAAGTTTGAGGCTGGAACATAAATAAGAGGATCATGTGAAACGAGAAGATTTTCCATGAAATTTCAATGATTTAAGGGCTGAAGTGAATACCTGTTTCAAATGGGCATCAATTTCTGGCAAGGTACTATGTAAAATTATATGTTGGAACAAGTAACATGTAACAAGAGCCACAAGTTGATAAACAATTATGTGGCAGATATTGAATTTAAGCGGGAAGATCAAGGCCGGCGCTTGACGCTTAGTTGATAATAGTGGTTTCGGAGGCAAAAACCAAGTTGAATGCAGCCAATCAACGTGCAAGCAGTAAGTGACGTCTCCCTGGTGCTTATTAACGTTTACGGAATCAAGGCTAAAGTTGGATTTCATTGTTGAATGAATAAGTTTATTATAAATAGGTAAAGTAATCCAAACTGTCTTCTTTGAACTAACCATTGCTTTGTCTTTAGGGTTTCAAGTTTGATCCCCGTCTGGCACAAACCCAGTACTATGGTTATTATACCTTATTGCTTTACAGTCTTTCTTTGTTTGAATGTTTGTACCCAAGTTACCTATAAAATTAATGTAGTCAGGGGAAAATTCCCTGACACAATGGGATTGCTTCCCGCTGAACCCTTTGTTGTTTCATCACTTCTTGGTCCTTTCTGGCTTGTAGTAATTTTGGGTCATTACTGTCTGGTATCTTCTTTGGAAGTGGCAGTTGTGGTCCCGTGGTTGTACTGACAAGTGAGGGTTTCTGACAATAGACAAGTTTATAAGGGTTTTTGCCTGTATTGTGGTTGACTTGTGTTCTGCAGACCATAAGGGCGGTTGGTAGCATGTCAACCCAGGCTTTTGGATTGTTGGCAGAAAACTTACTGAGGGCTTCAACTAGAGAGCCATTTAGTTGTTCTACACGTCCATTTGCTTGTGGGTGATATGGGCTGGCTGTGATGTGTTTTATTTCATTTTTGGCAAGATAAGTGTTGGTGTCAATAGCTTTGAGTTCAGTGCCTCCATCTGTGATTAAGAGGTCAGGTTTTCCAAACTTTGCTATGATCTCCATGCCAATGAATCATCTCACATAATTGCCTTTGTGCTCTTTTGTGGCTTGTGCTACAGGTCATCTGGTTGCATAGTCAATGGCTGTGATGATGTACTTCTTGTCTTTGCTTTCACCAGGCATAGGTCCCACAATATCCAACGGCCATACCTTGAAGGGTTGTGTGATGAATACGGGTACTACTGACTTGGGTGGAGCTTTGGTTTGTGTGTACTTCTCACAGACCTCACATTGTTCCAGTATCTCTCTAATATCATCTAGCATGTTGGGCCACCAGTAGCAAGTCTTAAGATATTCATGCAAGTTTTTACTACGGATGTGTCTCAAGTCTCTGTGATAACCGAGGATTGTGTCAATCTTTTGTGTTGACAGGATGTAGGGTACTGTGTCACCATTTAGAAGGATTTGGTGAAGAGTACCATATACGTTTTTGAACAGATTTTTGTTCTTGAGGACTTTCTCTTGGATGTTCATTGGTGTTTCAGGTGGGAACTCTTTCTGGAGATTTTCCATGATTAACATGGGCCAGTTAGAGTCACCATCAGTGCAAAGGATGTGTTTATTGTATAGCCCTGATAGGGCGTCTGCAGTAAGCATCTCTCTGCCTGGCTTGTATTCAATTTGCATGGGGTATCTCTGTATGAGACTCATCCATTTGACTTTTCTTATTGACAGGTGTTGTTGTGTTTTAAAGGATATCAACAACTTACGGTTGGTGATTACTTTGAACGTCTGGGCTCCTTTCAGATAGCATCACTATTTCATGAGGCAGTGTATAATGGCAACCAATTCCTTATTGTGTATGGGGTATCTTTGTTTGCCGTCTGATAGTTTCCTTGATTCATATGCTACAGGGAGGAAGTTCTTTTGGGCCGTTTGGATATGGAGAACTCCTCCTATGGCATAATCAGAGGCGTTGGTTTCTAGCTTGTAGATACTCTCATGGTTTGGGTATTGTAGGATGGGGGCGGTAACCATGCACTCTTTCAGTTGGCAGAAATATTGATCTTGTAAGGGTGTCCAGACAAATTTGGTTGTTTTTCTGGTGATGGCTGACAAGGGAGCTGTTAGGGCGCCCCAGTCAAAATGAACCTGCGTACATAGGCTATCATTCCAAGGAAAGTGTGGAGTTTGCTCTTGTTCCTTGGGGCTGACATCTTGGTTATAGCTCGTATTTTGTCTAGATCTGTCTTGATATCATCCTTGCTGATGATATGGCCAAGGAATGGAAGTTCAGTTGAGAAGAACTCACACTTGGACGGTTTGGCAACTAGTTGGTTTTCTTGCAGGGTACAGAGGACTACACAGACGTTTTCCCAGTGTTGTTGTAGGTTGGGACTGTAAATGATGATGTTGTCCAGGTAGATGATTGCTCTTTTCCCAATGTGTTCCTTGAATACTTCATTCATGAAGGTTACAAAGGTACTGGGAGCGTTTTTCATGCCAAAATTGAGGACAACACATTCAAAGGATCCATATTTAGTTCAAAATGCGGTCTTTGGAATGTCTTCAGGTTTCATACAAATTTGGTGGTAACATGCTGTCAAATCAATTTTTGTGAAGATTTGAGACCCCCCAGGGCATCAAAAAGGTCATCAATTAGGGACAGGAAATACCTGTTCTTTATTGTGACCTTGTTGAGGGCCCTGTAGTCTGTGACCAGGTAGAGGCCTCCATCTTTCTTTGCCATAAAGAAGACGGCAGCACCAAATAGTGATTTTGAAGGTCTGATGAGGCCTTTCTCAAGTGCTTCATCAAGGTAAGCTTTCAGAGCGTTGTCTTTTTGTGGGTTAAGGCATTAGATGGGTTGCGCTTTGGGTACACTACCTTTTAGGTCAATCTCATGTTGTATACCCCAATAGGGGGCAGTCTGGGTAGTGATTCTTGGAATACAGAGGAAAACTCATTGACTAGCTGGCCTCTAATTGGGTTCTGTTTGTGCTGAGTTTCTGTGTTTTTGAAGTGGATGACCTCATACATACATGTGCTCCAATTGATTTTGCTGATGTCAGCTTCTTTCTCTGTTTTCATGATCTTTAAAAATATGTGGTCCCTCATGAGAGTGTCAAGATATGTTGGGTACACATGATGGTGGACTTCTCCTCACTGGATAGTGAGGGTGGCACTGTCCCAGTCAATGTGAGGCTTTGTCTTTTGTATTCAATCTAATCTAAGTATGATATCATAATTTAGGGATTGTAATGATGGGGCCACTAATTGTCGTTTGGACGTCTCCAATTTGGGCCCAGAAAGGTTTGGTCTCACGGGTAACTGGTGTGCTGTGGTTGTCCGCCATGACAACTCTCTTGATGCTACTTTGAATGGTAGGTAACTTCATGAGGTCTGCAAAACTCTTGTCAATCAGTGATTGATTGGCTCCAGTGTCAAATAGTGCTGTGCCCTGGTATCTGCAAAAACAGAAAGGATAGGTAAGGAGTTTATTTCCAGATTGGGCAGCAAACAGTAGAGGATTGCTGGAGGGAACTGGATCATGGTGAGTGAGTCCACATCCTGTTCTCTGTACAAGTCTTGTAAAGAGGGGGAGAGCGGCTTGCCTAAGCACTCCCCTGAGCTTTTCCCTTCTTGTTGGTATCTTTGGTGCTGGCCTGGTTGGCTTGTGCAGTGCAATTCCCATTTTGAGGCTGGGTACTGTTGGCTTGGTTGTTTTGCTTATTGGGGCGAGGCTCTCTCTTAACTGCAGGATTTTCCTTGCATTTGTTGGTTGTGTGTAGGTTTTCAGACTCTGAGCTGCACGTTTTCCTTCTAGGAATACATCCTTGAGGTTCTTGCAGCAGATCATGTTGACCTGACGTCTAATGTGTGTGGGAAGGCCATTGTAGAAGTCCAGGCGTGGCCCAGGTTCATCAAAGTTGATGGTGTTGGGTGCACAGTAAAGTAGTTCTTCATATACCGCAATGTATTCTTTGATGGTTCCTGTCATTTTGAAGGTTTGAAGTTTGGTCATAATCACCACGTCCAAGTCCTTCATGGAGAACTTTTCAAGGAATGCAGCCTTTAACACTTTCCAATTTTTCTTCTGGTCAAGATGTTGGGCTAGCCATTTGGTAACAAAGCGTGAAGCAGTTCCTGTGACACGGAGGGCAATTTTGCTGACCCAGAGTCTTTGGGGATACTCCACCTGTTTGAACTTACTCTTGGTGCTGCTGATTCAAAGCAAAGTGTTTTCCCAGTGTAGTCTTGCAAAGGCGCCAATCTCAGCAGTACATAAGCATTGAAACACAATATTTGGTATCTTGGGTTGCGTAGGCGCTGTTGTGGTTGGCGTGGTAGTGAACAGTCTGCGGGTTTTGAGGGAGTTGTACTGGTCAATGGGTACGAGGAGATTATTGTAGATGACAAGGCCTGGGGGGACGTCTTGTCCTATTTTGTAATCTCTCCAACCGTTAGGGAGCAACATTGCTTGTGTTTTTTTCTTGGGAGGAATTTTTTCTTTGAGTTGGGTAGGTATGGATAACCTACCTGTGCTACCACTGTCAAGTTTATACTTCTGGGAAGCATAATAAACAAAATAAAGGGGAAGATTAAGAAGAGAATGATACTTTATTAGATATGAATATAGGGTATTACATAGTATCATGACAAGCCACATGCCATCCATGTACATCATGGAGATCATGGGGCTTATCTGAGTAATGTTCCTCTTGAGTCACAAGGCTTAATCAAGTTGTGTTCCATTTAGGACCTGGATTGAGTGATCCCTGTCATAGATGGTTAACTGATAATGGTGCCACCCGTTTATTGACTGGGCGTTGAACCACTCAGTGAGCTGCTTGGTGATTTACTCGGGGCGTTAATCCCCCAAGAGGGAGTAATCAAAGATGTTGCAACAATTTTTATTAAATTTTTTAATAAGTCTTATTAATATAGTACCAAGGGTTTTAGAATTTAAAATACTCCATAAAAAATAGTCAAATTGAAGTATATTATTCTTAAGTTAGTTGATTACAGAGATCTATAAACCTCTTTTTTATCATCAAATCTATTTTAAGCAGTGTGTTTCACCACTTTATTGAGCAACAGTGGCAAAATTGACTATGTTGTAACTGTGCTGTTTTAGCAGAGTTACAAGGGGAAAAATATTTAAAAGCTAGATAATAATCTTTATTGTGAGATAGCAATTATATAGTCAATGTGAATCAAGGATAACAGGAATATGATTGTTGATCACACGGTTGGATGACAGAAGGGGGTGGCTTGATTCTGGTAATGAGTCAAGCGCCAAAACAAGGTATCCACCATAAAGGATCATCATCTGTTCATGTTGTTGGATTTGGTAATTCAAGTAGACTTCCTAGTCTGGCTTCAAGTGACCGGATAATTGGATTGCGGGTCACAAACCCGCTTGGTTGGAACCTTGCTGGTGGATTGAGCCTGAAGTTTTGACACCCCCCAACTGAAGATTGGCCTCCTCTGGGGGCAGGCTGTCAGGGAGGTTGTCAGGAGCCCAGGCGCAGTATTGGACTAATTGTTGTTCTGTGGCGGGCAGGGCAGTTTCACGTTGTTTTTGTCTTGCTTTGCAGGGTTGTAGGCAATCATGGTGTAGGGTCTTGTCTTGCTTACATTTTCCAAGACCTTGCACAAGGTAAGTGTTATTGTTGTTTACCTTTAGAAATATTTGCTGGCCCCATTTTCTTGGGTTGTAGTTTTGCTCTTGTTGTCGTGAATACTGCTATTCACCACGTTTCAATTTTGCCTTTGGTGGTCCATTTCAAAGACAAATATCTCGCTTTTGCCTCTCAAAATGAGTTGATGACTGAATCAGGAAATATAATTGTTTAGTTTCTTGACTCTGCACATCTCACTTGCCCAACTCATGCTTGTGGCAAGTGATCCTACCGTTCTGGTAGTGTTTTGTGGTATTCCTAACCACTATATATTCCATTTTGTATTCACCAATAAAATCTAAGTTCTATTCACATTTTTGTCTTTGTGTCTCCAAGTACTTCCATGCCTCTCTCTAGCCACAACTAGTAGAGATTATTCTTCCAGGGCCACAAGGTAATTGCATATCCTTCCCTGTCATCTAACCAAGACTTAGTACAAATCCAATCCTAAGGTTAGGATTTCACGTTGTGTGTCTGTGCTGCGCCTCAGAACACGACAAAAATGGTGCTCACTACAGGGGCTGTAAGCCCCTTGGTTATCCCTTTTGCATCCACGTTTTCAGGTCCTTTGCCTCCTCCTATAAAAGAGCTGTCTTCACCTGAAATTACTAGTCCTCCTATTGAGGAAGATATTGCCAACCCACCTATTACCCCCACTATACTGAACCTCAGGAATGGTCCCTGCCTAGTTGCTTACCCCATGGGTACCCCTGACTTGGAACAAGTCATGGCGGTAGTCCTTGGGATAGCTTGTGAAGGAGCCATCCCTTGCCTTCAGCTGCAGTTCAGTCAAGTGGAATACTACAAATTGATTGTGACTCCTCAAATTACACATAATCTCCTCTCAGCAGCTGGCTCCACTGAGCACTTACTATTGTCCTTTGTGCAACCTGCCTTGGCCCACCATCAAATGGTGTTAGGGCTCCACGTCCAAGAAATCTTGTCTCTACAAGCAGTGGTTACTCATCACTGGGATCAGTTTGCTGCCTACCAACAGTGGATCCATTCCCTGTTTTCCTTGGTATCCAACAATCAGGGCAACTCTGTTACCTCCCAGACCCATTTGGTTAACTCTGTTGAACGCATGCGCCAGTCCATCCCCAAGTACGCAAGAGAGGGTCTACACGGATTTCACCAGCTAGAAAAACCCTGGCAAACTCAAGTAGATTCCACCTTAAACACTTATCTCACCACTTTGAATGACTTGTGCAACAGCTCAATGCATTCAACACATATTCATTTGAGCAACTACAGCAGGTAGCAGACTTTGCTGCTAACAGCCTTAATGAACTCAGTGCAGAGTTTGATCAAGAAAGAGCTTCCACTGCTGCTGTTATAGCCAAACTCCAGAGTCAAGTGAATGAATTATCTACGCCCAAGCCAGATGTTCCGCCCTCTCCCCCTTCTGATGACTTGGCAGATTGAGAGCAGAGAATATGGGACGCTATTCAAGAGCTACATACAACTACTTGCAGTCAAGAACGTCCTACTGAGGCTCCTCAACCTGACCCCCAGGTGCTTGAGTTGACTTCTCAAGTTGCAGAGCTACAGCAAGAACTTGCCGCCCTACGTGAAATGATGGCAACTGCTGCTAGTCCAGTTGGGGCTGTCAATGAAGATGGTTGCTGCCCTGGCTTACCAGGAGCCCCTTAAATCCAGTGTGCTAGGGAACTAATTGCCCTAGCTAACGAGTTGAATCAATTGAAGCGGGACCATACTGAATTGGATAGAGACATACAAAAGATGAATGACATGATTGACTCTGTGAATGATAAGTTTGCCCCTTACCTCTCAGTGGGGCCATTCCTTACTTCTTGACTGGCTGAGCTCTCCACAATAGTGACAACCCAAGGTCAACACTTAGATGCTACTGCACAACAGACCACTCAAGCTGTCACTACAGGTTCCCGCACAGTTGAGAACCTGACTACCCTTGAAGAGAGTGTTTGTCAGCTGTGGGCTAGACAGCCCCCCTCTGAATCCAAGGCAGAGTTTTCCCCGCGTATAAACGTACTTAATAGAAACAATGGTGGTCAAACTCCCAAAGCACACATTAACCCTACCTTTAAGCAAGTTTTTGACCCCAGAACTTTGACCATTGCAGCCTTCCTAACTATCTATGAAACTTCCATGAGACAAGCATCAGATGAGGTTAAGAAGGAACATATTCTGACCTGTCTACATCCGACTTGCCAGGAGGTGGTGGTGCCTGAACTACCCACTATTGAGATGTGAGAAGATATGAAGCAGCTTCTGATTGACAAGTTTGGTGGTGACCTTAGCCTGGAAGTAAAGAAGGACGCCTTCATGCATATTGCTTTCAAGCCTAAAGAGACACTAGCTGAGTTTGCAGACCAATTCTACATGAAACGACAGCAACTGATAACAAGCAGACAATTGACAGCCCATGAAGCTTACATGGCTTGCGCTCAAGCCCTCAAAGTTAACCAGCTTCTGTGCCTTCACTTCAAAGCCCATAAGACTATGCTTTCCTCCATGAAGAGCATAAATACGCTATTGCAGGGTATGCACCTTACCCATTCTGGAGCAGTTGTTAGGAAAGGTTGAGCTACTTCTAACTCTGGTTTGTCTTCCTGTGGTCCTTGCATTCTTACCATGACTTTGCAAAATCCTCCTTGACGCCAAGGTTGCCACAACTGTGGTCAGATAGGTCATCATTCTCAAGTCTGCACCAACCCACGGCTTGAAGGAACTGATCTGAAAGAACAGGCAGAAAAGAGCAGTCAACCTAGAGGCAGAGACGCTCTTGGTTGACAATTTTTCCCAGTCTCTTTCAATTCCTCTCTCTTATCTTACTCCAAGCCTTCTGACAATGAGGCTCCTCCTATCTTCCTCTTGTTCCACAATATCTCTGACAACTCTGACCTGGATGACTCTGATACTGACAAAGCCAACACATATGGGTACTCTGTCCTGGCTGTTCCTGAAACCATTACAGTCCCCTATAAGTTGCAATCAGGAAAGACTACAACTAAAGCTAAGCCTTTGCCTGAAGCCAAAGAAGTTGTCTCTTGCCCTTACCTCACTCAGGCTAAGAGGTCCCCCGTGCTAGTGGAGTTGTCAGAAGAAGCTGCCAAGGTTGCTGACGCTTTCTTTAAGAATGTATCTGTTTTGCTCCCTCTCCAAACTGTTTATAAGGAGTTCCCAGGATTAAGATGCATGATTGAGAAGTGGGATAAGGAACTAGCAGAGGCTCAAGATATCTTGTCTTTCCTTCCACCCTTTGGTTGCACTACCACTCAAGTAGAGATATCCATTCAAAAAGTGAAGATCAAGGCCGTTCTAGACACTGGCTTGCCAGTCAACGTTGTCTTCTCCAAGCTTGTGAAGAAACTCAAACTTGTCCCATGACCTTAATTATCACCAGTTGTATGGCACGGCTGGACTGTCTATGACCCATGCCATAGGGGTGTACTCCACTCTACCCATGCAGTTTGGCAAGCTTCTCCTAGCTGCGCCAGCAGTTGTCTTGGAAAACGAGAGTTACAATCTATTAGTTGGCACCCAGTTCCTTAGGGAATATAATGGGATAATCAACTTAAAAGATGATTACCTCTCTATTCTGGGATACAAAGTCCCTCTGATCTTTAAAAAGCCAGTTAAAAATCCTGGGAAATGTCTCAAGACATGTGCCTTGGAATATCCCACTGGGGTTTTCAACCTCAAATATTGCACCCACTGTTCAAACATGAAATTCTACCCATGGCTTGTCCTGCGTCTGAGGGGATCCTTCTCCTAGCCACGTCTGCTGTCACCATCCCCCCTGGTTCCCAGGTCATCCTAGACTCCCAGATATCATATTAACTACCTGAACAAACCTTCTTGGAGTTGTACTCTCCCCCTTGTTAGGGCGCAACAAACCTTATCCCTGTCCTGGAATCCTAGATGTCTCCCATAAGGACCCTGTTCAATTGTTGGTAGCCAACCTGATTGCACTCCCCATGACCGTGTCTAGGGGGCAGGTTATTGGATATGGCAAGTTGTTGAGCGCTCCTGATGTCTTGTCTCTTCATCCCTTTGGCACATTCCAAGATTTTAACCTACCTGAGGATGAACCCCAAGTCCTATCCTTGTTCACTGCGCAAGACTTTCCACAGCTGTCCCCGGTTCAACAGAAAGAGGTGCTAGACTTGCTAGACAATTTTCCAACATCTTTGCAAAGAACAGTACCAACTAAGGGTTAGCCAAAGGCGTTATCTATCAGATTGACACTGGAGACACCCCCCTACTGTGCTAAACCATATTGCCGCAGCTGTTTAGAGGACGCCCAGGTATCTAAAGAGCTCAAACACTGTTAGACGCTGGGCTGCTGGCACCTTCCCAAAGTCCTTGGACATCCCGCTACTCATCTTAAAGAAGGAAGATGGAGGTCATTGTATTGTGATGGACTATCACCTATTAAACTCTTTGACCAAGAAGGACTCATACCCCTTGCTGCTTATTGATGATGCTCTCTGAAGTCTTGGAGGCTCTAAGTTTTTCTCTACAATGGATCTGGCATCTGGATACTGGTAAGTTGACCTATTGCCCAAGGATTGCCAAAAAGCCGCGCTCATTACCTCTGAAGGGCTTTTTGAGCCTACTTGCATGCCACAGGGACTCTGCAACGCCCCGTCCACCTTCCAAAGGACCATGGACTCCATCCTCCGCTACTTGAAGCTGTCATGTGTCCTAGTATACTTGGATAATATAACAGTTTTCAGCGCTACCTTCACTGACTATCTGGCTTATCTCAAAGAGGTGTTACTAAAGATTTGGGAGGCTGGCCTTAAACTAAAACCTTCCAAGTGCACCTTCTTCAAATAGCGTCTTGAATTCTTGAGCCATGAAATAACCCAGACAGGGATTCACCCAATGACTAAGAAGGTTGAGGCTATTGACAAAATGCTTCTGCCCACCAACCTGCAAGAGGTACAAGTCTTTCTAGGGATGATGGGCTACTATAGGCAATTTATCCCTGACTTTGCTGATACTAGTGAACCTCTAGTCCAGCTGCTACATAATGTCCCTTTTGAATGGACCACCAGTCAGCAGCAAGCCTTAAGACCCTTAAGCAAAAACTCAAAGAGGCGCCAATCCTAGTGTATCCTGACTACAATAAGGAGTTCATCCTATACACCAACACTAGCAATCTTACTATTGGGGCTATTCTGGCCCAACTAGACAACAAGGGTGTAGACCATTCTTTTGCTTAAAATTCCCGCATGCTAAACAAACATGAGAAGAATTATAGTGTCACAGAGAAGGAGTGTCTTGCCGTGTTGCATGCAGTCAAGCAGTTTTGTCACTACGTATATGATACCCACTTCACAGTTGTCACTGACCACACTTCTCTTAAGTGGTTACAGCAGTTTAAGGAGCCTGAAGGGCGCCTAGCTAGATGGGCTCTACGTCTACAAGGATACAACTTCACTGTGCTCCATTGCCCTGGGATTCAACACCAGAACACTGATGGGCTCTCCAGAATGCCCATTCTTGCTTTGCATCCTACAGAGGCTGATTGGTTATACAAACTAATTGGGTACCCTTCTTCTTAGGAAAGTGAGACAGAAGAGATACAACTGGTCTTGTTCAAGCTATCCAAAGAAACCCTCATACACAACAATCAGCTCTTCAAGAAGGTACAAGACCAGTATCTGCCTTATGTACAACCCAGTCTTTGCCTCTTGTTGGTGTTTCAAGCTCATAAAGAGACTGGGCATGGAGGCATTGCCAAGACCCTTGACTGGCTTCAAAAGAATTAATTCTGGGAGAACCTTTGCCTGCTTATCCCAGACGTCATAGCTAGCTGCCACAACTGCCAGCTGCAGAGGCCTCAAGCTGCTGCCCATGAGATCAAATTAGTTCCCCTGCAACATGCTTTTCATACTGTCAGCATTGACGAAGTAGGTCATCTCCCTTACTCACGTTCTGGGTGTTGCTTTATTCTGATTGCTGTTGATTACTTCAGCAAGTGGGTAGAGGCACGCCCTACAAAGGACATCACAGCTAAGACAACTGCTGCCTTCCTGTTACAAGATGTTTTCTACCGCCATGGCTGTCCTCAAGTGTTGCTCTCATATAATGGGACTAACTTTAATGCCAAGCTGGTAACCTCTGTTGTCAAAGCTTTGGGATCATACCAGTCCTTCTCTGCCCCCTACAATCCTTCTACCAATGGGGCCATTGAGAGTGCAAATTCAACACTGGTCTCTATCATGAGGAAGCTCACCTACTCTGATGCTGCCAGTTGGACTATTACTTACCTGCCACTCTCTTCACGTACTGCCTTAGCAAACATTGTGTCACTGGATACTCCCCTTTTGCTATGTTATATGGGCAAGAGGCTACTACCCCATTGCTTTTGGGCCTCCCTGCTTTCCTCTGATAAGGCCCTGAATCCTAACAATCACATCAAGGATCTAGTCAACCGCATAATTGATATACAGGCCACTGCCTACACTTCTGCATACAAGACTAAGATGCTTGAGATTTATCCCAATAATGCTGGACGCTCCCCCTTGCCTGAATTTGATGTTAGTGACTATGTACTTTACTACCAACACAGAGTAGGTGGGCGCGCGCATAAGTTGGACACTCTGTGGATTGACCCTTTGGAAGTGACTTTTAAACAAGGGTCCAAATACACTGTAAAGCTCCTCTCCAGTGGCCATCCTTTTTCTCAAGTGCATGCCAAGTTCCTCTGAAAGTACCACCTCCTAAGGCCAATCTAGGGGAGGGCAATGTTGTGGATACTGCTATTCACCATGTGTTGATTTTGCCTTTGGTGGGCCATTTTAAAGATAAATCTCTTGCTTTTGCTTTTGACTCTTGAAAGGAGTTGATGACTGAATCAGGAAATATAATTGTTTGGTTTCTTGATCCTGTGCAACTCACTTTCCCCACTCATGCTTTTGGTGAGTGATTCTACTGTCCTGGTAGTGTTTTGTGATAAAGCTACACAGTATATATTACATTTCACTTTTACCAATAAAAATTAAGTTCTATTCACATTTTTGTCTTTGTGTCTCCAAGTACTTCTGCGCCTCTCTCTAGCCACAACTAGTAGAGATTATTATTCCAGGGCATTAAGGTAACCACATAGCCTTCCCTGTCATCTAACCAAGACTTAGTACAAATCCAATCCTAAGGTTAGGATTTCCCGTTGTGTGTCTGTGCCGCGCCTCAGAACACAACACTTGTCAACATTCATGACCAAACTTTGTCCCCAACTTCATGTCTATTGCAGATGGGGACAAAGTTTTTTTGTAGACGTTCATTTTTCTTCACTGTTTGTTTGCTGTTAGCCTTTATAATGTGAGGGTCTGAGCGTGGGGGACTTCACTTGGAATTTCCAGTTTAGGTCCTGTCAATGCTTGAATGATATTTGGCTGTGTGCTGTATACCAGTTCAAACAGGATTTTTCCGGTGGATGTGTTCACTTTGGTTTGACACACAAGTAACACAGTTGGTAGCTGCTTATAACAGTCTTCAGGTCTCCTGGCAGTGAGTTTGGCTAAGGCTTGCACAAGGCTACCATTAAGCCGCTCTACACATCCATTGGCCTGTGGGTGGTATGGCATTGTTACGGTGTGTTTGACATCATTTTTTTGCGAGGTATACATTGGTGGTTTTGGAGGTCAATTCTTTCCCTCCATTGGTTATCAGGAGTTCTGGTTTTCCAAACTTGCTGATTATCTCCTTGCCAATAAATTGTTGTACGTTGTTGCCAGTGTGTGCCTTTACTGCTTGGGCTACTGGCCATCTTGTAGCAAAGTCAATGACAGTGATGATGTATTTCTTGTCATTGTGTTTTCCTGGCATGGGGCCAACGATGTCAAGAGCCCATACCTTGAAAGTTAGTTGTGTGCAGATGGGGAGTACAGACTTTGGCAGGGTTTTGCTTTTGGCAAACTTTTTGCATACCTCACATTGGTCTAGAACTTCTTGAACATCACAATATAAGGTTGGCCACCAGGCCTTATGCTTAAGGAACTCATATAGGTTTTGGCTCTTGGTATGTCCAAGGTATCTGTGATAGCATAGGATGGTGTCTACTTGCTGGTGCGTGGGGATGTAGGGAATGGTTGTGCTGTCAGACATTTTTCTGTGTAGGGTCCTATATACGTCAGCAAATAGGTGTTCATTTTTGATAACTGTTTCCTTTGTTATATCAGTTGTGCTGGGGGGGGGGAAACCTTTGTCTTTTTTTTGCAGTACTAAGATAGGCCAGTCTGGGTTGAGCCCATTTTTCCCTCTTGAAGCACAGACATACAAGCAGGAAAGGGCGTCTGCCATGGCAAGCTCAGCCCCAGGTTTGTACTGGATGAGCATGTTAAACCTCTCCAATATCTCCATCCAGCAGGCTTGGCAGCGCAACAGATTTGCTTGAGTTTTGAAATAGATGAAAAACTTGTGGTTGGTTAATGCTGTGAATTATTCCTGCCGCTCTAGGTAACAGCGCCATTTGACTAGACAGTGCACAATAGCTAACAGTTCTTTGTCGTGGATAGAGTATCAACACTTGTCATCTATCAATTTTTGCAATTCATAAGCTACAGGCAGGAAGTCATTGTCATTATTTTTGATTTGTAGTACTCCCCCAATGGATGCATATGAGGCGTTGGTTTCCATTTGGTATTCCCTGTCACATTTGGAGTATTGCAGGATGGGAGTTTTCGTGAGTTTCTCCTTGAGGCATCTAAAACAGAGGTCACATTGGGGAGTCCACATAAACTTGGATTTGGCGCCTTTTATGGCAGATAAGAGGGCAGTCAAAACGCCACAGTCAGGTATGAAGTGGTGTACATAGGCCACCATTCCCAAGAAGGTGCAGAGTTTTGACTTATCCTTGGGTGGTGGCATCTTGCAGATGGCCTGTATCTTTTGACTGTCGGGTTTGATGCTGTCTTTTAAGACTATGTGTCCCAGGAAGAGTAGTTGCTTGCGGAAGAACTGGCACTTGGAGGGCTTGGCTAACAGTTTGTGTCATACCAAAGTAGCAAAGACTGCCTCAAGGTCTTTGTGGTGTTGTTCCACTAAGGGACTGTAGACAATAATGTTGTCCAGGTATACTAGGGCGTGCTTGCCTATGTGGGGTGCAAATACTTTGTTCATGAAGGTTATATAAGTAGACGGGGCATTTGTCATGCCAAAGTTGAGCACCACACATTTGTAGGAGCTTTATTTAGTGTGGAAGGCTGTTTTGGGGATGTCTTCCTCCTTGATGCAAATCTGGTTGTAGCCTGCTGTCAGAACAATCTTGGAGAATACTGTGGTTCCTCCTAAGGCATCAAAGAGGTCTTCAATCAGTGGTAGTGGGTAACAATTTTTAATGGTAACTTTGTTTAGGGCTTGGTAGTCTGTGACCAGGCGTAAGGTACCGTCCTTCTTAGCCACAAAGAATACAGCAGCCCTAAAAGGAGACTGTGAGGGGCAGATAAGTCCTTTCTCCAATGCTACCTTGGTAGGTGTGTAGGACGTCATCTTTGTTTGGGGTCAGCCTGTAGATAGGGCGCTCCTTGGGTACAGCCCCCTTGAGTTGGATGGAGTGCTGAATGTGCTTCTCAGGGGGCAGCCCAAGCAGCGCTTCCTTGAAGATTTCTGGATGATGGGCCACAATTTTGCGGTCCTGAGGCGTGGAGGTATCCTGGTGATCTTTGAAATATATGATCTTGTACCGGCAGGAGTCCCAGTCAATTGCCTTAAGGGTTTCCTTCTTGTCCAGGGTCTCTGTGATGCGTACAAAGATGTGGTCACATAGGAGTTAGTCCACGGAGTCAGGGTAGATCCGGTGATTGACACCTTCACGCTTGATGGTCAACACTGAGGTTGCCCAGCCTACGTGAGTATTGTTCTTTTGTAACCAGTCTAGTCCCAGAACAATGTCAAACTTTGGGAAGTTAATAACAGGATCTTGGATGGTGGAGTGGAGGTTCTCAAGCATGACAGAGAAGGTGGTAGTTTCCTTTGTCACAGCAATGTGGTGTTTGTCAGCCAAGACCACGTTTTTAATCCACAAGGGATTAGTGGCCAGCTTAATCTTATCCACAAAGCTACTGTTGACTAGGGTTTGATCTGCACCCAAATCCAGGAGTGCTGAGCCTGTGTAACTGCAAAAGCAGAAAGGATAGGACATCAGTTTATTGAGATCTCTGGCAATGATGTACAGTACTGGGTCCTCCAAGGGCACTTGGATCATTGGGCATTGGTCCACGTCCTTGGGTTGGTACTCATCATTGGGTGAGTCAGGAGTTGCGTGGGGAGAGCTTGGCTTGCTTAGTGCTCTCCCCAGGCTTTTCCCTTGTCTTAATTGCCTTGCGTGGCGGTGACACAAAAATGGGTACAATTTGACTGGCCATTGTTTCCATTCCCATGTCCATTTGAGCTTGTGGGTTTGTGGTTGGATTTATTCCTGTTGCCTCCAGGGGGTGATTGAGTGGAGCGTCCGCCTGGATGGGAGTCCTTGGGTCTTTCTTGTTTCCCAGTTTGTGACTTATGAAGTGCGTTGGAGGTTTGCTCCACTTTCTCTGCTTCACAGTACAAGCTTTGCAGGTTAATCACCTGGTCCAGGTTTACATGCCTCATCACATGCAACTTGAAGGCGTTGTAGTACATGAGGTGTGTGGCTGGTGTATCAAAGACCATGTTGGATGGTGCACAAAGTTGGAGTTCCTTGTAGGCGCGGGTGAGTTCCTTCATGGTGCCTGTCTGGGTTAGGTTCTTTACTTGGTGTATTATCATGAGCACTGTATCCTTAAGCACAAATATTGCCAGGAAGTCTTGCTTAAAGATATCCCAGTTCTTGTCAGTGTGCTCTTTGTGCCACTTGTCACACCAGGTGCCAGCGTCATGGGTCAGGCGGATGGAGATTTCTGCAATCCAAAATTGCTGTGGGCATTCCATCTGGGCCAGCTTGCTCTGGGCGGACTGGATCCATGTGGCAGCATTGTTGTTGTTGGCCCCAGTAAAGGGTTCCAAGGCAGCGCTTTGCAGTCTTTGGGCTATGTAGGCGGGCATGGTGTTTTTGTCAGTTGGTTGCAGAATAGAGAAGGAAGCCTGGAAGAGTCCTAGTGCAGACATGGTAATGAAGGCAGGTAGTGGAATCACTGTGTTCTGGTACAGGACAAAGCCATCAGGTATCACGGCACCAGGAGTATACGGAGTCCAGTCAGGCAGGAGGCCAGACATAATTCTGTTGAGGATTTGTTGGTCGCAGCGTGTGCGGGCAACAGGCAAAATTTTCAAGATAAGGTAGGATGGAGCACCTACCTGTTCTACCAATGTTGTAACTGTGCTGTTTTAGCAGAGTTACAAGGGGAAAATATTTAGAAGCTAGATAATAATCTTTATTGTGAGATAGAAATTATACAGTCAATGTGAATTAAGGATAACAGGAACTGTGACCATACTACAGTCACTGCTGAGTATTTAGCCAAATAAATGCTCCAAAATACAAAGATGTTCTGTTTTTGCTGCTTATTACATATAGATAGGTTTGTTTGGAATTCTTGAGGTAAAGGTTCCTAGAAACTAGATATCTATGTTTAATAAAAGAACAGAATATGGATGGTCAGTTAGGTTAGGCTAACTAAAAGAATTAAGGCAAGATTGGCCAAATCAATCTTGGAGACTAGGCGTCTCAAAACGGGTTAGTTAATTGGGAAGACTAATTAATAAACATGTTCTAATATAATTAATGAGGATTTAATTATAGTAGGTAATTGCCTTGACTGTGTCAAGAGGTATGGTTAAGGATAACCATGGGAAAACCCCTGGAATTTGGGTTAAAAGCGCCGTGTTGGCAAATTTATTGGGTTAGAAGTGCCGCCTAATGAATTTGAGATGCGCTGAGGCGCCGCTATCAAACTTTCTCAGGCGCCACCTGGGGAAATTGCTGGGCGCTGCAGTGGCACCTGGTTCAAGTTTTGAAGCAGTTTAATAGGTTTTAAGGCAAAAAACCATTGAATGCAAAAATAACTAAATAAAGGCAAGGATGCCTAGGAATTCAGGTTTGATCAGCTGGTTCCCAGTTGGAACACTGATAGCTGAGTTTAGGATGTGCAATCCAAAGATTTTTGGCGCTGGGAGCTGGGGAAGCTCCATGCCAAATTGGTACATTGGGTTGAATGGAGTCAGGTGACTTCTGCCCATTGTAGGTCAATTCTCATAGGTTGAGAATTGTTGGTGATCTTTTAGGTAAAGATCTATGTTGGATGACTCAAATGTCATAGACTACATGACGCAAATAATTGGTTGATTCAGGAACCAGAGGGGTTTTCAGCTGTTTATGCCCCAAATGGTATATAAGCAAAAACAGTTAAACATTAATAAAATATATATTCACATTGTCAGTTTTGACGCTTTCCCCTCACCTATTTTTCAATTATCATGCCTTCTTTGTTAAAATTTGAGAGAGCCAAGTTTGGGGTCCTTTGTGTGGAACCTCTGCAGCAAGAAAGGAGGTTCCTACAAGTACATTGGAAGAATCTTGGACCAGCCTGGAGGTCACTAAGACTGTTCCTGCAGAATATTTAGTAGAAGTAAAGGCTGCGTTCAAAGAGCTGTATTCCAATTACTTTGCAAAGGAAGGGACTCCCACCCAAGGGAACCAAATTTATGCTTGGGATGCTTGGAACTTATTGGTAGGATGGGATGAAATCTTGCAACAAGTAAAGGAGATGGCAAATTGTGAAATTGAGGCGTTGAGAGCACAAGAGGAAAAAAGCATTGAAATCATGGCTTGTTGGCGGGGTGACAATAAATTGTTATCCAATAAAATTGCTGCCCTGGAGGCAAAGATCCTCAAAGCTTTGTCCCAGGAAGGTAACAGCAATAAGAGTCAAGGGCAGGATAATGGCAGGATGGACTGGTTAGGCCTGGATTTGTCACAGGAACATGATTGTTGATCACACGGTTGGATGGCAGAAAGGGGTGGCTTGATCCTGGTAATGAGTCAAGCACCAAAACAAGGTATCCACCATAAAGGATCATCATATGTTCATGTTGTTGGATTTGGTATTTTGAGTTGACTTCCTAGTCTGGCTTCAAGTGACCAGATAATTGGATTGCGGGTAACAAACCTGCTTGGTTGGAACCTTGTTGGTGGGTCAAGCCTGCGGTTTTGACAACTTTAGGGATGAAAAAGTGAGAATTCAAAAGTGGGAATTTAAAAGTAACCAAGTCAACACTTTTTAAAATCTTCAAAATGGCTTTTTATAATAAAGAAACTACTTTTTATTGTTTTTTTTAGTTGAGAGAATAAATAAAAAGTATTTTACATGGCCACAATAATTTTTAATTCCAGATGAGTTGTTTTAAATTAATTTTGAAATTTTAAAATTGTCAACTTGGCCACTTTTAGATTCTCACTTTTGAATTCTCACTTTTGCATCCCTACAGTCAATTTTGCCACTGTTGCCCTTTTATTGTATATATTAATAAATATCATATATTTATTCTAGTTCAAAGTAATAGAGACCACTTATAAAAGCAAATACAATATGTTGCAAAAAATATTACTCCCTCTTGATAAATCATTTTTCCATTAAATGACTCAAACACCAAGTAAAAAGGGACACTTTTTCACAATCAGATATTATACTAGGATCTAACATTCAAGTCCCATGAGGAATAAGATTGACACAAGGCTCATGACAGCTATGATCTACATGAACACTATATGGCTTATAAAAACTATATAACACCCTTCTTTTAACTCTATAAATGTTACAGTAGAACAAAAATAAGTGCTTACTGTAGATTCAGAAGCTTTTGGCAAAAACGCAGGATTATGAAACATACATCTAAATTTCAAACCACAGCTGCAAGAAAATCAGCTGAGTAAAAAACAAAATAATTGTTAAAATCATCTAATTATTTTGACATTTCCAATTTATTTAATTTTTTAAATTCTAAACCCCAAGTGCAGATAAATCAACAAGCATAAAAAACTCATCAAGAAAATGGGAGATAAATGTTTGGTATATACTTCTTGGAAGTGCATAAAATGAGACAAAGGGAAAAGTTGAAAAAAATGATACTTGCTGTGTTTGGCTCCTGGGGACAACATCCAGGAGGACACAACAGGAAATCTTTATAACAAAAGATTTGAGGTTCAAAGCTAGCCTTGGGTTAGCCTTCAGGGCAAAATTAAGGGCACATACCTTAATTTCCTGGAATACAAGATGAGGAATTCCTTTTGGCAAAAAAGGAAAGGAAAATTATTGAAGAATATTAAAGCTAACACAGATGTGGATAAACTTGTCTTTATTAGGAGAAGTAATTCTACTTAAATAGTTGACAAGGGTTGATGGTCACTCATTAGGTAGACAGAGTGGCAGAGGGGATCATGTTGGGATGAGGTCATACCAGGATCATTTAAGGGCTGGTATGGCAATCCAGAATGAGTGAAGATTGATGTTGATCCATTTACAGAAGGTGAGGAATATCCAAATTAAAAAGCAAAAATGACCAAATCTTTGCACATATCATTATTCAAAGGCCATATTAAAATAGCATTAATGGCACAATTTCTGACATCTCCCCCCTCAAGATTGGACACAGGGAGTTGATATTTGCGGAGAAATTTGGAGTGAACTTGGGCAAAAAAACAGCCATATGATAGCAGCTTTGCAGTATACTCAACGCCTTTATTGAAAGTGACTGAACAAGGTCCAACCCAGAGAGAATCTAGCTTATGAGCTTTTCTGCCAGTACAATTCTGATAGTAGAGAACTATATCACCTACTTGGTACTCAGGGAGGGGGGCTCTTGACACATTGGAAGGAGAGAACTCTAAGGCCTTGAACTTATAGGTAGTAGAGTATGCTGTATCCTGGATGTCAATGATGCAATTGGTCAAGTAATTGACATGGGTCTCAGGGTTGGCAGCTGCATCAACTTTGATTAAAGGTGGTCCCAAGATTGAGGCGGTAGTGACTTCACGCTCATACAACATGGCAAAGGGGAATTTGACCAGTCACTTGGTGTTTACTGAGCCGGTAAGTGAAGAGAGCACCTGTATCAATAGAAGATATCTTGCAGCAAGAAATTTGCAGTAGTCTAGGTTGTTATATCTCTGATAGATCTGGCTTCAACCCATTTGCTAAAGTGGTCTACAGCTATCAAGATGAAACAACATCCAGACCTAGAACACAATAGAGGTCCAACGGCATTGATACTCACAGTGTGAAAGGCATGTTTAGGCAGAATGAGCTTGAATTGATGCTGGGAAGACCAGGGTCTCTGGAGTTGACAAGAATGACAGAAGGAAAGGATGTCAGGGATTAAGAGACACATGTTCTCCCAATAGAAGTACTTGCACAACCAATCATGAGTTTTTGCTATACCTTCATGTCCAGTATCAATGTGGGCTTGGAGAATAATGGCTATTCTCATACTAGGGCAAACATGGGGCAGATAGGCATTGTTGACTTTCTTGAAGAGTTGTCTGTCCCAAATTGCAGTATCTTTGGATAAGGCCTGTAGAGCCAGGCAGATCTCTTCTGGTTCAGTTGTCCAAGAGTCAGGGTACCCTATTAACTCATATAATCAATCAGTGTCAGAAGAATAAATGGCCAATATAAGCATTTGAGACAATCCATCAGTGCTATGATGTTGCGCACCAGGACAGTGTACCACAGTGAAATCATATCCTTGCAAACGCAGGGCCCAAAATACCAATTGACCTTCAGCTTCCTTCAACTGTTGCAACCACTTAAGGAACAAGTGGTCAGTGACCACTGTGAAGTGGGTCCCATAGATGTAGTGCCTGAACTGTTTTACAGCATGCAGCACCGCCAGACATTCCTTTTATGTGACGCTATAGTATTTCTCCTGCTTGTTGAGGGCTCAGAAAGAACAGGCCACAGGTCAATCTACGCCCTCATCATCAAGCTGGGCTAAGATTGCACCCACAGCTACTCCACTGGCGTCAGTTTACAGGATAAACTCCTTATCATAATCAGGGTAGACTAGGATGAGAGCCTCTTTGAGCTTGGTCTTCAAGGCCTCAAAGGACTGCTTTTGGCTGTCAGTCCACTAAAAGGGTATTTTCAGAGAAGTTGGACAAGGGGCTCACTCAGTTCAGCAAAGTCAGGGATGAATTGTTGATAATATCCCATCATGCCAAGAAATACTTGGACCTCACGTAGATTTTTGGGGGGCAGCATTCTATCAATGACTTCCACCTTAGTATTCATGGGGCATATTCCAGTCTGGGTGACTTTGTGGCCCAAAAACTCAAGTTGTTCCTTAATAAAAAGAACTCTTGAAAGGTTTAAGATTTAAAACAGCTTCTTGAATCTTGAGGAAGACAGACTTAAGATGATCCAAATGGTCTTTGAAGGTGGAACCAAACACCGTGATATTTTCCAGGTATACAAGTACACAGGAAAGCTTCAGGTCATTTAGTATGGAATCCATGGCTCTTTGGAAGGTAGCTGAAGCATTACAGAGTCCTTGAGGCATTTGGGTGGGTTTATAGAGACCTTCTGAGGTGATAAGAGCGGCCTTTTCTTGGTCTTCTTGTCATGCCCTGCCCCAAAGGGCAAGCTCTTTAAATTACTATATTTAATTTGTTTTTGCTTGATTTAGTCTTTCTATATTTTTAAATATTGGAATTTTAAATTAAAAGTTAATATTTAACTATTTTAATACAAATTACCTTGTTTTATGTCAATTAACATTTGTAATGTTCTGAGGCGCAGCACAGACACACAACGGGAAATCCTAACCTTAGGATTTAATTTGTACTAAGTCTTGGTTAGATGAC
>QTSX02001061.1:0-49635 GCA_014839935.2 Entomophthora muscae | reverse complement strand
TATAAAAAAGCAGCCGTTGTTTCAGATCCACCACAGCCCTAGATGAGATGTCTAATGGATGGAACATGGCTGATATTCCTATACCCCATGCAAATACCAGCTGCTGTAGTCTCAGTACAACAGGGCTGTCCATCCCTGACATTATACCCTTCAGCAACCAAGCTTTAACTTTAATGGATACCTAGATGATAACTAACCTTTTTTACAATGTAAGCTGAACTATTAACACTTCAGTACAGCCCTGCAAAAATTGTATCCTTCATTGAAGGTGCATATCAGCCTAGGATTTATCTAAACCATAATTTTGAGGAGCCCTTTAGCTTGACCTGCAAACTCAAAGAGCTGCCCACCTGCATTAGACTTATTAGGCAGCAAGCTCTATCAGATACCAAGTGTCATAGAACTAAAACTGCAGGTGCTAAATGTCATGAATTTGAATTCACTAGGGGTTACAATTGGCCTAGTGAATGGTGGTTCGCAGAATGACTCTTTTAAAAGCCTTAGCTTTTGCTTTCAACTTACTGAGTTCTCTTTACCCAAATATGGGTTGACATCAATAACTGAGCCTTCTGGATCCCTACCTGCCTCTTGCCACTTGGGGTACCTCCACTTAGGCTATTGGGATTGAACCTTTGGGTATAAATTTGAATGTACTTTCTTCCAATAAAATAAGCTCATTTTTGCTCATTAATTTTGACACTTAATATTTGGCGCTAATCTTTCATTCTCTAGGAAGATACCTACTAATCATACCCAGATCAAGTGGGCTTAAACCCAGAACCACAAGTCTTTTGTATTTATGAGTTTTTCCCAAGTTCTTTGTTATGTCAAATGATAAAGTGCAACTTGACACTAAACCAGCAGGATCAGCACCCTAGAAAATTCCAGATTCAGCAGAAAAGACATGCACTTGATCCAAATCATCAAGGATCAGAAGTCAGGGTCTCTTGCGCCAAGTCTAGTACCCAAGACCTCATGACAACTAATGGCTAAATAAGGGTCTTATCTAATTTATAGCAGTCCTCACAGCTATAGTACCAAACAAAACAACTCATATGTAAGTGAAATGAACTCAGATGCAAAGAAAATCCAAATACCAGCATAAGCCATACAACCTGTTAACAGGAATCTGAAGAGTTAATGGGCAAGATGACCCAACAAAGCAAATGTCCCAGACTACAGGTGAAAATACATGAGATATAGTATGAAATACCCAGAATCTCAACCAAAATGGGCTCAGCTGTCCTTCAGTGCACCCATGCTTACTATGGAAATCAGCAACAAAATACCTACAGCTGCAGTGAGTCAAAACTCAACCCAGAAACCAAGCACAGTGGCAACCCATCTCATAAACACAACCACTCACCTGTTGTGGGAAGTGAACTGTACACTGTAAAGACCCAGCAATTGGGGAAGCATTCTAGCAAGGTACAGTCCCAAGTTTGCAACTTGGAACCCAGAGAGCACTGTTATGATGGGGTAAACCGTCATTACCCATTGAAACACTTTAGCATGGATGTTAAATTGGCCAAAACTACCAGCAAAATATGTGAGTACATAGTACACCATGGTGTAGATGGCTATGGACTGAGTTGATTGGGGCAAAACCAGTGTGGGCCAAAAGGACCAATTAGAGGAGTTGAGCTGCGCTGGCTCCTTGTAAAAGTACTCGTTGGTAGGATCTTGAAATGGCCCATGTGGTTAATAGTGTTGGTGGCCCCCAATCCTGAGGCAGGCTATGAGGACAGCCAAGAAGATAAGGTGGTTCATCTCCTTTAGTCCTGGGGAAGAGTTGACAAAGCTTAGTGTCTTGACTTCTTGTAGTTTAAGTCTGTTCTTGATTTATGTAATACTATTGAGGGGTAATTTCACTCAATTATAGCACAAAATATCATCAAGTGAATTGGCTTTATTATATACTATCAGCCTTGATGAGGCATGAATAGTAGGAAACATTGAAAAGGGAACTCCAAACACTTGGAGTTGTCTGGAATTCCCTTTTGGGAATGGGGATGGAATGGGCTTGCAGCTGATGAATTATTAATCCATGTTTTTCACTGTGCTGGTGAGCATTTGGGTGCTTTCATGCATCCCAATTTAATCTCTGCAGTTATTGCATAAATTGCTTGGCAGGGTTGCTTGTAAGCCCCATCCAAATATGGTAAATTCCCAAATTTGGGCAGCAGTTCCCCCCAAATTGGGTGTTGGGGAAATTGCTTTTTTTGGTTTCCCATTTTGGCAATTTCCCCATTTGGTGGGGGTGGACGGCCCCACTGCTGAGGGCGTGCCGCCTGCTGCTGGCTGGCGGTGTGTGGTCTGCGGACAGCCTATAAAAGCCCAAAGTCAAAGAATTCCCATTTTTATTTCTTTTTCTTTGGGCTTTTGTTTTACAGCAGTTATGCCCAATCAGGGGGAACTGCTGCAAATATTATTTTTGACTTTTGGGTCCAATGGTGACCAAAATATTGTTTCCTTGGTTGGTTGGTTTTGACAGGAATATTCCTGAAAACACAAGCAGGATACCTAGCCATATAAAATAAGACATAATATAAAATAAAAACCATAAAATTATTGTTCTGACTACCTACCCATGGCATAAAATTTAGAGACATTAGCTTCAGATCAATCTATCAGTTCAATGATTGATTGTTTACACCAAAAATGATTGATTAAGGTATATAAAAACCCTACAACTCAAAAGTCAGGTGGTGTATATTCTATCCCAATAGCCATATTCAGATAAAAAGCAAAAATCAAAACCAGGGTTGTAGCTTATTCAAGATTGATCTAGATTTTTATTCTATAGTAAAATAATAGGAACACAACAGAAGAGTGGCAACACAGACAGTGTGCATCATGGTTGGGGGCATCACAGTGGTTTAAAAGATTGAATTAGTGCAACACAAGTACCAACTCAGAAAGAAGATAAAGGGACAATTTATACTGTTGAGGACACACAGACACAACAGCCAGTTCAAGGTACACAGGTTGGGAGGGCATGAAAAATAAATCCAAGGGTGCCCAAGCTATTAAGAAAGACTATCAAGGTTGTCACTATCAGAACAGTGAGCAAAAAGGAGTTTGAGCTCACTTCTTTGGTATTTGGCCCAATTCACTGTCAGGAGTCAGTTCCAACAAGCATGATACTAAAGGTTCAACCTTTGCTTGACACTAGCTACAACCTGTATCTTACTGACAGTAACAAAGATGCCAAAAAAGAGCCAGAGCTCTACAGGACTGTGGAGGGGCAGCTGGTGGTGGAAAAGTTCATGGCCTTATACAACAGAGTGCTTACGCCATGTGTGTCAGTCACTGAGCAGGATCCCAGCTCCTTCATACCCAAAATCCCATAAATAAGGTTGTGCCCAACATCCAGCTCCACATTCTCATTGAGTCAATACAGGGCACCAAATCCCACAATAAGGCTGCAGGTGCTGTTAGAGCAGACCCAAAGCTTGCTGATAAAATTTACAGTCGGTATCTCAGCACTAGCCAAGTTTTCCCACTGAAGAACCCCAAGCGCCTGTGAGCCCTGCTCACCAAGGAGTACAAATGGGCCATCCACCAGTGGATAAGCTGGAACCTGATATTTTGGACCAAAAAATATACCGTCTATGGTTAGTCCAACTTCTGGCATAGAGACCTTGACTCTCTTTTCCTATGGTGTGGCCAGGGAGCTCAAGTTTCCCTGGGAAAACTGGGCAGATCTCCCTATAACCAGAGCAGCCCAGCCAATACTGAGACCCAGCAAAGATATGCAGAGGTGTAAGCTGCTCTCAAGGACTTAGGGATAGACAAACTCTATTCTGTTGATAAATAAGTGTTTCTGATGTCTGTGTACAATGTATATGACTATGTATAATACCCTAAACTTGTAGGTATTATCTTAAGCATGTATGAAAGGAGGTTGACAAACTGAAATCCTGTCAAGGCCATGACAATGGAATAAATGGACATCAACTATTGGAAGATCTTGGTGGGAGTGTTGTAGCAACCAAATCTCCCAGTGATGTTAACACATAGTAGAAAGAGGTGTACATGGCAAGAGATACAGTGGAGTGGGAGATACTAGAAGAGGCCAGGATCTACTGTACAAAGAGTTTAGTTGCACTGGCTCTTTGTAGTAGCTTTGCCCAAGTCCTTCTGATGATGGCCCAAAGGTGGCAGGACCAGGTTGGCAACCTCCAATCCCAAGGCAAGCTTCAAGCATAGCTGTGAAGATGAGGTGGTTCATATTCACCTGGTTTTGGGATTGGGGGTTGATTGGAGTTAGTCTAGCTTTCTAGGTAGTGGGGATTAGAATGATATATTTGATGGGGGTAATCTCTCAAAAATAGCACAATCTATCACTGAGAGGGGGTCCTTTATTTATAGTATCTCACACTGTGCAAAGTTTTGAAAGTGGGGGTAAAAATATGGAATTGAAGAGCCCAAAAGTATGGATTATGAAGGTTGGAGTTTGGAAGTTGGAATATGGCCAAACCATTGTTCACTTGTTATCTGTGGCTGGGTGTCATGAATGACATTTCAATACTTGTATTGAAAACCCAAGAGTTGAATTCCAGTCCCATGAAGGCGGATTGGCCCCCCAGGACGGTCCAGGACCCACCAATCCTGTTAAGCACAGACTCAAATTGTTAAGTTGCCCTGCAACCTGCCGGCCTAATACTGAGGATTCCCTGAATGGTTGCCAGATTGCCGCCAAACTGGTGCCACTGAAGACCCATAACTACTTAGGAGATGTGGTCTGCCTAAAGGAGGTTGGGAAAAGATCTACCACTAACCCTTCCAACAAACACCAGCTGTTGCCAGTCTCCAGTCCAGAAAAAGTATTGTGATTGGCCAGCTCAGGTGACATGGTGAACAACGGCGGCAAAACAAAGCATTGCCACTTCTGTTCCCCAGAGCCAGTCCAGCCAAGACCCATCAAACTAGTACCACTGAGGGCCCAGACCTATGCAGAAGCTGTGGCTTGGGTGAGACCCACTACTAGCCCTGCCAATAAGCATCAACTGCTGCCAGTCCCCAGTCCAGAAAGGGGAATGCAATTAGCCCGCTCAGGTGACATGGTGAACCACAGCAGCAAAATTAAGCATTGCCACTTCTGTTTGCCAGAGTGTACCCAACCAGGACCTGATGCTCTCCAGACCCTAAGCCAAGATTAATGCCCTACCAGAAAACCGCCCATGGACCTGAAGCCTGTGAAAAGCAAAGAAGCAAAATCACATGGTATAAGAACATGGCAGTGTGGTGATGACCACATTGTCATTTTTGATAATAAAGTTTTATGAACCTTTGGTTTGAACAAATCCTACCTTATCTAATCTTAGGGATCTTTCATCTTAACTCTGGTCAAGTAGACAACCAGGCAACTGCCCCCTCCAGAGACCAACCTACCAAACTGCCCCAGGCACTATACCATCCCCCTGGAGCTCCCTTTGGACCTGTGCACTTTACTGAATATCTGCCCAACCTGGCCTACTCAGAGTACAACTTGGAAACCATACTCATTGTCAATCCATTGGCAAGGACTAGAGAAACCAAATACATAGGACGTGAAGGAAAGTGGATTGAAATACCACCCTTATTGTTTAAGGACAAGTACAATTACCTGCCAGCGTACTTTGTTCCCATGACTCCGCCTTTAACCCCTAAACCAGACTGCCCAATGGAACCTACCGCTGCAGCAGAGACCACCTCTACCCAACTGTTTGGATTGCTCTATATTACTTTGGCAGGATTGGTGGATTCTATGGTCCCTAACTCCAGATCCTGGTCCTTACTCAGACAAATCTGTATCTTACATTATCAAGTTGGCACCCATTCTATGGTGGGCTTTACCCACTGGCTTGGCCACACCCCATCCTGAGCTGCCTGATGCCTCTACCTATGCCTGGCTTCCTGACATTGGGTGGGTAATTCTTGACTGGAGCCAATAGGTTCTGTCTGGGTTATTGCCAGGATGAGAAATGGGTTCAGGATATCCTCAGGGTCTATTTTTAAGTTAGTTGGCAGATGTTGACAAGAGTTTGGCCCCAACCATTTGACCTGGGTCCCATATTCCCATTGGTTGGGGCCAGGATTGCTGGTTAAGGTTGGGGAATTAGTCCCATGTTGTGTTATACTGGAGGGTTGATGCCTTATTTTTAGCCCTTTGGGCAAGGACTTATTTGATTGGCCACATTATTTAGTGGCCTCTTATTGACTGTAGAGGAGTTTGGGCTGGGACCAGGAGGCAAGTGGGTAGGACAGGAAGCTGGCAGGTGGGTGGCATGTGACAGGCTTGCCTGCGGGTGTCTGGCTGACAGGTGGCTGGCTGTCTTGCAGGTGTCTGGTAGGGGAGGCTGACTTGTGGGTGCCTGGCTTGCAGGTGGCTGGTGCCTTTCAGGATGTTAAATTATTCTGGTTTGCTATAAGTTCTGTTTGGACTTTTAATATTCTGGGTTTCCCTTGGTTAGTGATGGGAAATTCTGCTCATATTGGGTTGTATTTGGACCAGAAATTTCTTTTGGTTCCAAGTTGGAACAAGGGCAGAAATTTGAGTGGTGTCAGGAATATTCCTGACAGATGTTCCAACAGGTGACAAGGACAGAGGATCTTGGTGTATATAAGTTCTTTCCAAAAGGGTGCAAGATTATATACTAATACATGTAAAGCATTCAGTTTTAGGTTAAGTAAATATAAAGGAGTTGGTACAGCCTGTAATAAAGTCTTTAACAGCACTGCTATGAACCTATATTTGGTGACAAATGGAGTCAGTGTGTTAACTAATCCTAATCAAATAACATAAAAAATGTATTGAAAAAGGGTTTATTATTAACTAGAGGGATGTATATGTCTGGATATTCTCCATAAGTGTACCTCAACATAAATGAAGAAAACTACTCATGAATAGTTAGAATGAACAACAATAAGCCAAATTATTGCTGTCTAATTAGTTTAATTTATTCAATGTAGTTTAGAAGTAAAAAAACTTAAAACCTCTTAAAATATGGTTAAAAACATAAATCTTTAGAATAATTTTAAAGTGGAATTTAAAGATTTAAAGAAAGTTAGCTAAATTTTAGAGCTTCAAAAATTCTCTATCTTTAAGATTGAAAGTAAACTAAGTAAATTGAAGCCAATTTAAAGTAGTTACTTGGGAAACCAATTAGAATTTCAGCTTGAGGCTTACTCTTCATGTGAGCTTTATTTATAGTATGAGGGTTAAGATTTGATGGAGAAGATCATCAGGGGATCTTCAAAAAGACAAGGGTGTTGACCCCAGAGCAGTGTGATGGACAGAGGGGTAAAGGCTCATACTTAGTCTGTAAAAAGCATAAATGCTTAAATTTAAAGCAGAACTCAGCTACCAACTGCTTACACAATTGCACAAAGGAAAGGGAATTTTAATTTTCAAAAGCAAAAATAATAGGGAAATTGAGGTGCAGGTAATAATAGGAGTGAAAGGGAAAAATTGGGAAACCAAAAAAGGTAAATATTTGAATTTTTAAATTACCAATATTTTCATTTCAGATATAGGGGGAAGCTAATAAGCTAAATTTTGAAATAGCATGCCTGACCTTAGGGACAGGGAATTACAGTATGCATCAGTACACTCCATTATCTATTCCTTGATGACTCCCCTTGGTCCAAAAGGTATTGAGATTTATCAAATTATCAAGAGATTCCATAATAACAGGGCATTTCTATCATTTCTCCAATTGGTACAAGATCATCTTAGGTGCGCTAGCCTGGGGTTCACTTGTGTTATCATACTGGATAATGTTGAGCTCTACAAGGTGGCAGATATTTTTGAGAAATTTTCAATAATTGAGACAGGTGTGGCAATTGGTCCACAGCAATTGGTTGCAGCATTTATGCGCCTATTATTTCTTCCCACATATTTACCATTCTTAAACCCAATTGAGGAGGTCTTTGGGTGGCACAAGCAAGTTTTCAATAGAGGCACTCCAACTGTGCTCAAGGCCTTGTTTGATTTTCTGCAGTTTAAAGTCCACATCTTTCCAGAAGAGACAGTTGATAAGTTTTACACACATTCTGAATCATATATTCCTATGTGCCTTGACAATCAGCCAATCAATTAAAATACTTTTTCTATTTATTGTCTAATAACAGCTTATATATTTTCTTTTTAAAATTTTATTCTTTATTTTTATTATGTTTAAATTTATTAATATTCATTTTATATTTAAAATTAGCCAATCAGATAATCAAAAATGTGCTGTCAATAACACAGATATTCAATCTTTGTATTTTATTTAAAGTTTCTTTATTATAGACTGTGAGGGCTATCCCAAACACCTGATAATAAAGTAATGTATATCTGTCCATATCACTCCCATCAAATAGTATAAAAGTAAATCAAGCAAGTATAAAATAAAATTATCAAACTAAAGGAAGATTTTTTAATTAATCCATATATTAACATATAATACATAAACATTTGCTTGCTATATATTGTTTTTGTAAATTATATTTTAAGTGAAGTGATTTAAAATTTACTTATACTAAAAAATTAAAAGTTGGAACATATATTAAGGGGGAAAAGATTTATTGTTTATGTATGTGATGAATTTGCCTGTGTGCAACCACTTGGCAATAGAGGTGGTGTAAACCCTCCACCATCACACTACATACGGTGAATACACTGTAATTGAAGTATTCTTGTTCACTTTTAAAAGGGAGGATGGTCAGATGCAAGTTGATGAGCATATTTTCTGGTGGGGCTTCAACCCCATAGATTCCCACCAGGGCCAGGGCATCTTGGATAACATGGTCTACTGAGTTGTACCCTGGGGTGACCTTCCTTTTTTCAGGGTGAGCCTGGACTTTTCAATTCTGAGTGGAATCTCATTGGGGTCTTCTATACCTGCTACCATCCCAAAGTAGAAGAGATAACCAAAGTAAACTACAAGATGAAGCCTTTGCCCAGAAAAGGCCTCTATGAACTGGAACAGTTTATTGTATATTGCACTGATTTTTTTGTGTTTAGTTTTGAGAACAATGTCTCTATGGCCAAAGAAATTACTTTCTTGTCTCCGCTTCAGGCCAGCCCAAAGTCCTCCAAGAGGATCTTAGTCTTCTTAACAGCTGTTGTGTTGGCAACAGCCAATTTTGCTACCGCACCCTGAAGTTCTCCAGTAAGTATGATAATGTGTTCTCAAAAAAAATCAGAAGCAAGCAGCCACATATGCCTTTCCAATCTACAGTATATTCTTGAATGAGAGCGTCTTCAGGACGTCTCAAATAAGCTCAATGGAGTTTACTCTGTAAGCTCCACCAAGGAATATCAGGTCCAGGAAGACCAGGACTTTTCTTACTGTAGATTCAGAACCTAAAGGTAAAAATGCGGGATTTTCAAATTCTTTTGCATGAATTCACTCAACTTGCTGGAATATTTTTCATCCTTTTATATAAAAAAGTAAGTTTTTCTGGGATGAAAATTACTCCTTTAATTTGGTGAGTTCACACAAAAGAATTTGAAAATCCTGCATTTTTACCTTTAGGTTTTGAATTTACAGTACAACATCATCAATAATTTCTATAAAAAAGGTAAGCATTTATAATCATTCAGTTAATTTTTTAGATACCTTCTTCTGCTGCTTCTTTGCAGGTGGCTTTGGTAGGGTGGGCTGTCTTGGGCGCAACAAGCTGTGCGGGAATTTTGTTGTCCTCCTTGCAGGCCCTATTGGCCTTCTTGATATTTTTGTACATCTCAGAGTTATCAACCCAAACAGAGGTTGCATAAAGAGTGTGGGGGTTGAACTATAGTCCCTCAATCACAGTCTTCTAAAAATTGAGAAGACATTCAATTGTCTTTTCTGACGTATCAGGAATTTTGGCCACCAGGGACTTGGTGTTCACCTTATCAATTTTGTCTTCTGTTAGGATGGCTGAATTGACTTTGGCTTTGATTTTTTGTCGATCTCTTTGATCTTAGCAATTTGCTGAGTCAAGGTCTTTAAGCAGCTTTTTTGAGTTCTCTCATTTTTTACTAACCTCTGCATATGTTTCTATAGTTTTAAATAAAATAAACTCTGTATGATTCTGATCTTATTGCCTCTTTGTTTTTCATTGTTTGTTTTTCTATATAATTGCAATATCACATTTCTTTTTTATTTTTACCCATTGTGTATATGCTTTATTAGATAATATCAATTTATGATGTTTGTTTTGTGATTGGCCTTGCTTCCATAATTGCTGTATTTTTTTTGAAAAATTTTAAACATGTCAAAATAGCAGGCTTGACCCGCCAGCAAGGTTCCAAGTAAGCGGGTTTGTGACCTGCAATCTGATTACCCATTCACCTGAATCCAAGTTAGGAAGACAAGTTGGATTTACAAATACAATAACATGAACAGAAGCTGATCCCTCCCAGTGGGTAACTTGTTTTGGCGCTTGACTCACTACAAGGATCAAGCCAACCCCTTCAACATCCCACAGTGTGATCAACACTATCATGTTCCTGTTATCCAAAATTCACAATAACTATATAATCATTATCTCTCAATAAAGAATATTATCTGGTCTCTAAATATTTTTCCCCTTGTAACTCTGCTAAAACAGCACAGTTACAACATTGGTAGCAGAAGTAGGTAATCCATCCTACTTAATCCCCCCAAAATTCTGCCTGTTGCTTGTACCTGCTGCAGTCAACAAATCCTTGATATAATCATGTCTGGCCTCCCGCTGAACTGGACTCCATACACACCTGGTACTGAAATACCCAATGGCTTTGTCCTGTATCAGAACACAGTGATACTGCTCTCTGCCTTCAAAGCCATGTCTGCACAAGGTTTCTTCCAGGCTTCCCCTGCTATGCCTTGTCCAACTGATGAGAATACCATGCCTGCCTATGTAGCCCAAAGACTTTGAAGCGCTGCCCTGGAACCTTTTGCTGGAGCTAACAACAATAACACTGCAGCATGGATCCAGTCTGCCCAAAGCAAGCTGGCCCAAATGGAATGCCCACAGCAATCATAGATTGCAGAAATCTCCATTTGATTGACTCACAACGCTTGCACCTGGTGCAACAAGTGGCATGAAGAACACACCAAGAAGAATTTGGACACCTTCAAGCAATACTTCTTAGCAAAATTTGTGCTAAAGGACACTGCCCTCATGATCATCCACCAAGTAAAGAACCTGACCCAAACAGGCACTGTAAAGGAGCTCACTTGATGCATACAAGGAGCTCCGCCTAACGTGCCCTCTCAGATATGGCCTTTGACACTCCAGCTGCACATCTCATGTACTACAACACACTCAATTTGCACGTGATGAGACACGTCAATCTGGACCAAGTGACCAACCTGCAGAGCCTTTATTGTGAGGCAGAGAAAGCAGAAAAAACATTCCAATGCTCTCCATAAAGCACAGACTGGGAAGATAGAGAGACCCAAGGATTCTCACCCAGCAGGAAGCTCCAACCGCCCTCCCCCTGGCAACAATAACAGCAGCGCAAACCAAAAACCTGCAGTTTCAAATAACTGGGAACAGGAGCAACGGCCAATCAAACCAAACCCATTTTTGTGTCACTGCCACTCAAGATAATCAAGATGAGGGAAAAGCCCAGGGAGAGCACTAAGCAAGCCAAGCTCTCCCCAGACTATTCCTGACTTGCCCAACAATAAATACCAGCCCTAAGATATGGATCAATGTCCAATGATTCAAGTACCCTCAGAAGACCTGGTACTGTACACCATTGCCAGACACCCAAATAAAATGATGCCTTACCCTTTCTAATTTTGCAGTTACACGGGCTCAGCACTCCTGGACTTAGGCGCAGATTGAACCCTGGTCAACAGCAGCTTTGTAGATAAGTTCAAGTATAGCCACTAATCCTTTGTGGATTAAAACATGTGGTTTTAAATGACAAACATCACATAACTGTGTCACAGAAGACTGCTCCCTTCTCTATCATGCTAGAGAATATACATTCCACCATCCAAGGCCCAGTCATTGACTTTCTTAAGTTTGACATTGTACTGGGATTAGAATGGCTACAAAAAAACAATCCCCATGTAGACTGGGCAACCTCTGTACTGACCATCAAACGTGAAGGTGTCAATCACCAGATCTACCCTGGCTCAGTAGACCAACTCCTGTGCAACCATGTCTTTGTACATATCACAGAGACCCTGGACAAAAAGGAGAACCTGAAGGCAATTGACTGGGACTCCTGCCAGTACAAGATCATACACTTCAAGGACTGCCAAGACACTGTCACCCCCAAGGATTGGGAATTATAGCCCAGCATCCAGAAATCTTCAAGGAGGCTCTACCCAGGTTACCCCCAGAGAAACACATCCAACACTCCATCCAACTCAAGGGAGCTGTACCTAAGGCGCAGCCCATCTATTTCCTCACCCCAAATGAGGACAACACTCTATGTGCTTACCTCAAGGAGGCATTGGAAAAATGACTTATCCGCCCCTCACAGTCCCCTTTTGGTGCTGCTATATTCTTTGTAGCAAAGAAAGATGGCACCCTGTGTCTGAGTCACAGATTACTGAGTCCTAAACAAAGTTACTATCAAGAACTTTTACCCACTACCACTCATTGACAGCCTCTTTGATGCCTTTGGTGGCGCTATGGTCTTCTCCAAGATTGACCTGACTGCAGGCTATAACCAGATCCGTATCAAGGAAGAAGACATTCCCAAAACAGCCTTCCACACTAAATACAATTTGTACAAGTGTGTGGTACTCAACTTTGGTATGAAAAACGCCCCATCAACTTTTGTGACCTTCATGAACAAGATGTTTGCTTCCCACATTGACAAGCATGCCCTGGTATACCTGGACAACATTGTTGTCTACTGCCCTTTGGTGGAACAACATCACAAGGACCTAGAGGCAGTCTTTGCTACCATAGCACAACATAAGCTGCTAGCCAAGCCCTCCAAGTGCCAGTTCTTCTGTGAGCAGCTACCCTTCTTGGGACACATAGTTTCAAAAGACGGCATTAAACCTGAAAGCCAGAAAATCCAGGCCATTTGCCAAATGCCATCGCCCAAAGACAAGTCAGAACTCCACACTTTCCTGGGAATGGTTGGCTATGTACAAAAATTCATACCCAACTGTGGTGTCCTGACTGCTCCTTTGTCTGCCATAACTGGTGCCAAATCCAAGTTTTTATGGACACCCCAACATGACCTTTGCTTCAGATGTCTCAAGGAGAAACTCACAACAGCACCCATCCTTCAGTACCCCAAACGTGATGGGGAATACCAAATGGAGACAGACGCCTCTGATGCATCTATTGGAGGAGTGCTACAAATCAAAAACAATTATGGTGACTTTCTGCCCATGGCCTATGAATCACACAAATTGACAGATGGCAAGTGTCAATACCCTATACATGACAAATATTTTCTGGCAATTGTGCACTGCCTAGTCAAATGGCGTTACTATCTAGAACAGCAAGAAGAGTTCACATCCCTGACAGACCACAAGTCACTCATCTACTTCAAAACCCAAGAAAACTTATCCCACTGGCAAGCCTGCTGGATGAAGCTTCTGGAAAGGTTCAACATGCTCATACAGTATAATCCTAGCCCAGAGCTTGCTATGGCTGATGTGCTTTCACGCCTATACATCAGAGCCACAAGGGGCAAGAATGGGCTCAACCCAGACTGGTCTCTCCTGGTGCTTCATACTAAGGACAAAGGTTTCCCCCTGGTACTACAGATATAACAAAAGAAACTGTCATTAATAATGAGCACCTATTTGCTGACACATATGGAACTCTACACCAAAAAATGTCTGATGGAACAACCATCCCATATATTCCCACACATCAGCAAGCCAATACAATCTTACGCTACCACAGAGACCTGGGCCACAAAAAAAGCTGTAACCTTTATGAATTCCTTAAACACAAAGCCTGGTGGTCAACCTTATACTGGGAGGTCCAGGAAGTCTTGGATCAGTGCAAAGTATGTGAGAAATTTGAAAAGAGTGAGACCCCTGCCTAAATCAGTATTATTCATTTGTACGCAACTACCATTCAAGGTGTGGGCCCTGGATATTGTGGACCCTATGCCCAGGAAACATAATGACAAAAAGTATATCATTACTGCAATAGACTTTGCCACACAATGGCCAGTGGCACAAGCAGTGAAAACACATACCAGCAACAACGTACAACACTTCATAGGAAAAGAAATCATCAGCAAGTTTGGAAACCCAGAACTCCAGATAACCAATGGAGGCAAAGAATTGACCTCTGAAGATACCAATGTATACCTCACCAATAAAGGGGTCCAGCACATGGTGACAACACCTTACCATCCTAAGGCCAATGGACATGTGAAGAGGCTGAATGGCAGCCTTGTGCAAGCCTTGGCCGAGCTCACTTCCAGGAGACCTGAGGACAGGTACAAGCAGCTACTGACTGTATTGCTTGTATGCCGGACCCATGTGAACAGATCCATTGGCAAAAACCCCTTTGAGTTAGTTTATGGAACACAACCTAATATCATCCAGGCTCTATCAGGAACCAAGCTGGAGATGCCAAGCAAGGTTTCCCCTGCTAAGATCCCCAGGTCATACAGGCCAATAGCAACTAATCAGAAAAAGAAGAAAAACGTCTAAAAAAGACCTTCATCCCCATCAAAGACAGACATGAGGTTGGCAACAAGGTCTGGGTCATGAATACCAACAAAATTAAACTACAACAAAAAAAGGTGGGCCCTGCCATCATCCTAAAGGTAAACAAAAACAACAATTACCTTGTGCAAGGACCCAGAAAACAAAAACAAGACAAAGTCCTCCACCATGATTGCTTCAGGCCCTGCAAAGCAAGACAAAACAATGTGAGACCATCCTACCCGCCACCAAACAACAGCTAGTACAGTATGGTGCCTGGGCTCCCAACAAACTCCCTGACAACCTGTCCCCAGAAGAGGCCAACCTTCAGCCGGGGGGTGGGTGTAAAACAGCAGGCCTGACCCACCAGAAAGGTTCCAAGTAAGCAGGTTTTTGAGCTGCAATCTGATTACCTATTCACCCAAAGCCAAGTTATGAAGACAACTTGGATTTCCAAATACAGTAACATGAACAGAAGCTGATCCCTCCCAGTGGGTAAATTATTTTGGTGCTTGACTCATTACAAGGATCAAGCCACCCCCTTCAACATCCCACAGTGTGATCAACACTATCATGTTCCTGTTATCCACAATTCACAATAACTATATAATCATTATCTCTCAATAAAGAATGTTATCTAGCCTCCAAATATTTTTCCCCTTGTAACTCTGCTAAAATAGCACAGTTACAACAAATAGCCCCTTGTGGTAGAAATAACAATGATTTGATGTTTAGTTAAGTTTACATTAGATAATCATATGTTTATTGTCTTTAGAAAAGTTGTCTGTGATCTGAATTCAAAACCTTAATGATAAAATTTAAGCCAGTCAAGAGTTGTTTTTAAAAGTGATTGTCATGACATAAAGGGATAGATATTTTGATACCTTGGTACTAATTAATCTGATTGGCTAGTTGTTTTGCCATTGTGTGTCATTACTGCTATAGAAAGTTGTTTGTAAACTAGTGTTAGTCTGGTTGCTGATTGAGTACTAGTGTCATGAATGACATTTCAATACTTGTATTTAAAATCTGGGAATCAAACCCTGGCCCTCAGAATATACCTTGCACCAACCAGGATAGACAGGGGCCTGCCAGACTTCCAGTTGAGCCAAACCCTGGCCTGCGGGAGATACTTTGCCCCAACCAAGAAGGAAAGGAAACCGCCGGTCTGCCAGCAGCCAAGACTGAAAGTTCAATACCTGTGTTGAAAACTCTGGAATTAAACCCTGATCATTCAAAGACAAATCAAGTCATCCAAGATGAACAGGGACCTGCCAACCCATTGAGTCACAGATTTGAGCTGTCAAATTAGTCTGTAACCTGGCAGCCTGTTAAGGGAGATTCCCTGAATGGTCACCAGATTGACTGCCAACCTTTTGCCACTGAAGACCAAGACCTACTCAGAGGTTGTGTCTTGCCAAAAGGAGTTTAAGACAAGGCCTACTACTAGCCCCACTAATGAGCACCAGCTGCCGCCAGTCTCCAGTCCAGAATGGGCAATGCAATTGGCTGTCTCAGGTGATATAGTGAACAGCAGCGGCAAAACAAAGCATCATCACTTCTGTTCACCAGAGCAAGCACAACCAGGACTTGCTGCCCTCAAAACCCTAATCCAAGATCCATGCCCTTCCAGTGCATTGTCCACAAACCTGAAGTCTGCAAAAGTCAAAGAAGCTAAATTACATGGTATAAGAACCCTGACAGTATGGGGATGACCATATTGTCATTTTTAATAATAAAGTTTATGAGCCTTTGGTTCAAGAAAATCCTACCTTATTTAGTTTTAGTGAATTTCCATCTCAACTCTGGTCAAGTAGACAACCAGGCAACTGCCTGCTCTAGAGACCAACCAGCTGACCCACCTTTGACACTATACCGTCCCCTGGGGAGCCCCCTTTGAACCTGTGTATTTTACCAAATACCCGCCCAGCCCCACCTACATAGAGTTCAACTTGGAAACCATCCTCATTGATGATCCCTTGGCAAGGACTAGAGAAACTGAATACATAGGACGTGAAGGAAAGTGGTATGTGAGGCTGTCAAGATTGTTCAAAGACAAGTAAAATTACCTTCCTGTCTACTTTGTCCCCATGACTCTGCCCTTAACCCTGCAACCTGACTGCCCAATGAAACCTATCACCACTGCCAAGACCATGTCTACCCAGCTGTTTGGAGCACTCCATATTAATTTGACAGGAATATTGGACTCTATGGTTCCCAACTACAGGCCCTAGTCTTTACTCAGGAAATCATTATCTTACATTATCAAGTTAGCACCCATCCTATGGTGGGCATTACCCACTGGCCCAGTGTTACTCTGTCCTGAGTTACCAAATGCTTTTACCTATTCCTGGTTTCCTGACAACTAGTCCAAAAACAATTTGACACAATGGTAATGACACACAATAGCAAAACAACCCACCAATCAGATTAATTAGCACCAAGGTATCAAAACCTTATCAAATGATCCTTTATGTCATAATAATATCTTTTTTGAACATGGCTTCTGATTGGTTTAAAGATTATCATTAAGGTTTCAAATTTGGATCAGCAACAACTTCTCTAAACACAATAAATATATGATTTTCAAATTTAAATTTAGATGATCACCAAATTGTTGTTATTTTTGCCACAATGGGCTGTTTAAAAAGTTAAAATAACTGTGTTCTGGATCTAGAAACACAGCATAGTATTGTAACTGTGCTGTTTTAGCAGAGTTAAAAGGGGAAAAAGTTAATTGGAAACTAGATAATATTCTTTATTGGGATATATAAGTTATATAGTTGTTGTGAATTAGGATAGTAGAAACATGATTATGAAGATCACTCAATTAGATGGTTGAGGGGGTGGCTTGATCCTCATAAAGATTCAAGTGCTGAATCAAGCTGTCCATTATAAAGGGATTGTCATTTGGTCATGTTCTGGATTTGAGAATTCAAGTCAACTTCTGCATTTGGCTTTGGGTCACTGGAAAGTCAGATTTTGGGTCACATACCAGTTTATTTGGACCCTTGCTGGGAGTTGGCTGCATTGTTTTGACACCCCCCCCTGGCTGAGGGTTGGCTTCCTCTGTTAGAAGGTTTGCTGGAAAGTTGTTGGGGGCACAGGCACCATAATGCACTAGCTTATGTTTGGTTGCAGAGAGGACAGTCTCTCATTGCTTCTGCCAAGCTTTGCAGGGATGGAGTCTATTGTGGTGTAGGGCCTTATCCTGCTTTCTTTTGCCCAAACCTTGTACTAGGTAAGTGCTGTTGTCATTTAACTTTAGGATAATGACAGTCCCTACTTTCTTGGGCTGTAACTTGCTCTTGTTAGTATTCATTACCCACACTTCATTGCCAACTTTGTGTCTATCTTGGATGGGGCAAACATTGCTTGTAGTCATTTTTCCTTTCTATCCTTTTGACTGATGTTGGCTTGGAGTACTTGAGGTCAGAAAAAGGTGGTACCTTTTTAGGTATCTCTAATTTGGGCTCTGTAAGGGCTTTCATGATGTTGGGTTTCAAGCCATATACTAGTTCAAACAGGCTCTTTCCGGTGGATCTGTTCACCCAATTGTGATACACAAGGAGTGTGGTTGCTAGTTGCTTGTGCCATTCCTCTGATTCCCTGGCAGTGAGCTTGGAAAGAGCCTGTACCAGGCTTTTGTTCAGGTGCTCAACCCTGCTGTTAACCTGAGGATGATATGGTGTGATGACAGTGTGTTTTACACCTTGTTTGTGTGAGAGAGGTGGGCTAAACCAACTAAGTTTGGCTCCCATCCCGGCAAGATATACCACCAGGATGCTGCCCAGTGGAGTACTGGGATGGCCGCTTTGAGAGGGGACCAAAGAGAGGACGCGGGAGACAACTGAGGGAAGTATGCATTCAGCCCCATCAACCCGGCAAGCAACCAGGGCGTGCGGGTGGGAACATGAGGCAACTTTGCAGGTGCTTGAAGGGGTGCCAAGTTGTTCCCCTCCAAGATGGGAAGGGCAGGCGCCGGCACCTCCTCCAATGTGGGAGTAGGCATAATGTGGTTGATAGCATGGAAATCCAGTTCATCACAAGTTAGACTCTGGACAATAGTCTTCCCCAAAAGGAGAAGTGCACCAGGTATATGCAGGAGACTAGAGGGATTATCCCCTCAAGGCAAACAGAAGAAGAGATGTGGGACCATAAATTGGGGGAAGCTGTCCAGAGGAGAAGAACAAAAGGGACCAGAGAAAATACCACAAATCTAAGAGCTGGGAATATCATAATAACAAAGCCCACAAAATTTGGAATTGAGGGGTGCTAAAATTAGGTTTCAAACAGTAAGATTTTTAGACAACTGGGGAAGCTGAAGAAAAAACCAGGAGTGGAGCAGGAGAAACCACTTGGAGACCTTGACAGTGGTTTCAGGTGGCTTGACTGGCATAAAAGAAGGTAAAGAGGTTTAAAACCAGAAAATTAATAAAAAACCTCAAGATTCTAGTAGGATTTATATAAATTTTTGAATTGGAATTTGATTTTGAACAGTGGTTTCAAAGAGACAGCAAACAACACAACAACTAAGTGTTAACACTGTAATATAAGTCTCAAAGACAACTACCAGGTTTGAAAGAGACAGTTTAATAGTAAGTTTTAAAGAAGATAATTACTAACAATTTTGTAAAAAAGGGGAGGGACTCAAACAGAGTCAAAAATAAAGACTAGGTCTTTCTTTCTTTGGCTTTAAAACTATTAAAGTTTTATTAAGGTGAAAATTGAAAGAGGGGACTCAAAGTCCCCTGGCATTGTTAAAAGTAATGAGATACCAAGGAAAAGATCAAGTGTCCTCAAGAGGCTCATCTGGTTGGCTAGGAGAGAAATTTTGTGGGCATGGCCAGGGGTGCTGGAGGATTCCAGTTCAATTTCTGCGCCCCCACCCAATTGGCTGGGAAGCAATCCAAGCATTTCAGATTTATTTGACTCCCTAGACATTGATGTGACATCTCCTGATTGGGCATTTCTTATTGTTTTCAAAAGTGGGCAAAACCATGTCAACAAGTAATCTGATTGATCAGTGTTTCTTCCCAGGGCGGAGCAGCCAAAGCCAGGAAATCCACAGGGTAATCCAGAGCAAATATCTCATCCACATTGTGCGCCAAGTCCCTCAAGGAATCAAGTGGCTTGTCTGTTACTTTTAGGCCCTTCTTGGTGCAACAGGGAAAATGGTTTGATTCAAAGTAAGGGTGGAGTGAATTTACAGTTTGGTAAGGTAAAAGAAGTTATTGTCAGAGGTCAACTCTTTTCCTCCATCTGTAATCAATATTTTTTGCTTTCCAAACTTACTGATGGTTTATTTGCCTATGAATAGCTGTATGTTGTTGCCAATTTGGGCTTTGGCGGCCTGCTCCACTGTCCAACATGTAGCAAAATCAATGACTGTGATGATATATTTCTTATAATTGTACTTTTCTGGCATGGGCCTGACAATTTCTATGGCCCACACCTTGAAGGGTAGTTGGGTGCAAATGGGTAGTACAGATTTGGGTAGTGTGTCACTTTTGGTAAATTTCCACACACTTTTCATTAATCAAGTACTTCCTGCACATTGCGGTACAGTGTGGGCCACCAAGATTTATGTTTCAAGAACTCATATAGGTTTTGGCTTTTATTTTGGCCTAGGGTTTTGATGGTACTGGAGAATGGTGTTAACCCTTTGATGGGTAGGGCCATACAGGATAGTGGTTCTGTCAGCCATCTTGTGGTGAAGGGTTCTTTAGACATCCACAAATAGGTGTTTGTTCTTTACTGCAGTATCCTGGGTGATGTTGTTTGTGCCTGGGGAGACTCTCATCTTTGATGAAAAGTGCTAGGAGCAGCCAGTCCAGGTCTAACCCATTTTGTCCTCTTTAAGCTCTCATGTACAGTCAGGAAATATTGTTGGACATAACTAGTTCCAACCCAGGTTTATATTGTATATTCATGTTAAATATTTCTAAGAACATCATCCAGTGGGCCTGCCGCCAAGAGAGGTTAACTTGCATATTTTAAGAGATGAGGGACTTGTGATTTTTTAAGGCAGTGAACTCATCTTGTCTCTCCAAGTAGCAGCACCACTTGACTAGTCAGTGCACAATGACTAATAGCTCTTTATTGTGTATGGGTTAGTGGCACACCCTATAAGTCAGATTTTGGGATTCATAGGCTATAGGCAAGAAGTTGCCAGAGTCTGTCTTGATGCAGAGTACATCCCCAACAAATGTGTTGAAGGTGTCTGTTTCTGTTTGGTAATCTCTATCTCTTTTGGGATATTGCAGGATGGGGAGGATGCCACTTTTTCCTTTAGGCAGAAGAAATAAATGTCTCTTTGTGGGGTCCGTGCAAATTTTGATTTGGAACCTGTGATGGCAGATAACAGTGCCATGAGGATGCTGCAGTCTGGGATAAATTTACAAATGTAGGCTATCATGCCTAGAAAGGTTCTAAGTTCTCTTTTTTCTTTAGGAGGTGGCATCTTGCATATGGTCTTGGATCTTTTGCTTGTTGGGCTTGATGCTGTCTTTCAAAACTATGTGTCCCAGGAAGGGTAACTGTTTGCAGAAGAACTGCCATTTATAGGGTTTGGCCAGCAGTTTATGTTGTGCCAGGGTGGCAAAGCCTGCCCCCAAATCCTTAAGGTGTTGTTCTACTGAGGGACTGTATACATTTATGTTGTCTAAGTACACTAGTTCATGCTTGCCAATGTGGGGGGTGAAGACCTCATTAATAAAGGTAACAAAATTTGATGGTGTATTTGACATCCCAAAGTTGAGCACAACACACTTTTATGACCCATACTTGGTGTATAAGGCTGTCTTGGGTATGTCTTCCTCCTTGATATGGATCTGGTTGTAGCCTTCTGTCAGGTCAATCTTGGAGAAGACAGTTGCTCCACCCAATGCATTGAAGAGGTTTTCAATGAGTGGAAGCTGGGTAACAATTCTTGATGGTAACCTTATTTAGGGCTCAGTAATCTGTGATCAGACACAGGGTGCTATCTTTCTTTGCTACAAAGAATATGGCAGCACTAAAAGGGGACTGTGAGGGGTGGATAAGTCCTTTCTCCAACGCTTCCTTGAGGTAGGAGTGTAGGGTGTTGTCTTTGTTTGGGGTCAACCTGTAGATAGGACGTGCTTTGGGTACAGCCCCTTTGAGTTGAATGAAGTGTTGTATGTGCTTCTCAGGTGGTAGCCCTAGAAGTGCCTCTTTTAAAATCTCTAGGTGTTGGGCTATAATTTCCAAATCCTTGGGGGTGACAGTGTCCTTGTGGTCCTTGAAGTGCATGATCTTGTACTGGCAGGAGTCTCAGTCAATTGCCTTCAGGTTTTCCTTTTTGTCCAGGGTCTCTGTGATGCACACAAAGATGTGGATGCTTAGGAGTTGGTCCACTGAGTCATGTTAGATCTGGTGGTTGACACTTTCACGCTTGATGAGTCAACACTGAGGTTGACCAGTCTACGTGGGGATTGTTTTTTTGTAACTAATTCAACCCCAAGTACAATATCAAACTTTGGGAAGTCAATGATGGGTCCCTGAATGGTGGAGTGCAGGTTCTCCAGTGCAATGAAGAAAGGGGTAATCTCTTGTGTCACAGCAATGTGGTGTTCATCAGCTAAAACCATGTTCTTAATCCGCAAAAGATTAGTGATTAACTTGAACTTGTCCACGAAGTTGCTGTTGACAAGCGTACAATCTGCGCCTGAGTTCAGGGGCGCTGAGCCAGTGTAACTACAAAAGTCAGAAAGGATATGGCATCAGTTTATTGGGATGTCTGGCAATAGTGTAAAGTACTGAATCTTCCAAGGGTACCTGGATCATTGGGCACTGATCCACGTCCTTGGGTCAGTACTCATTGTTGGGCAAGTTAGGTATTGTGCAGGGAGAGCTTGGCTTGCTTAGTGCTCTCCCCGGGCTTTTCCCTTGTCCTGATTGTCTTGAATAATAGTAACTCTGAAGTGGGTGTGGTTTAACTGCCCATTGTTCCTGTTGCTGTGGCAATTTGAGCCCAAGGGTTTATAGTTTGAGTTGTTGTTGTTGTTATTGTTGCCAGGGGGAGGGTGGTTGGAGCGTCCTACTGGGTGAGAATCCTTGGGTCTCTCTATCTTCCCAGTCTGTGATTTATGGAGAGCATTGTATGTTTGTTCTGCTTTCTCTGCCTCACAATAAAGGCTCTGCAGGTTGGTCACTTGGTCCAGGTTGACATGTCTCATCATGTGCAAATTGAGTATGTTGTAGTACATGAGGTGCGCAGCTGGAGTGTCAAAGGCCATGTCTGAGGGGGCACATAGGTGGAGCTCCTTGTATGCTCAAGTGAGCTCCTTTACTGTGCCTGTTTGGGTCAGGTTCTTTACTTGGTGTATGACCATGAGGGCGGTGTCCTTTCAGCACAAATCTTTCTAAGAATTCCTGCTTGAAGGTGTCCCAGTCCTTCTTGGCGTGATCCTCATGCCACTTTTTGCACCAGGTGCCCTCATAGTGTGTAAGTCAAATGGATATCTCTGCAATCCAGAAATGTTATGGGCATTTCATTTGTGCTAATTTACTCTGGGCAGATTGAATCCATGCAGTGGTGTTGTTGTCATTGGCTCCAGAAGATGGTTCCAAGGCGGCACTTCAAAGTCTTTGGGCTACATGGGCTGACATGATACTTTCATCTGTTACTTGAGGGGCGGTGGTAGGTGCTTGGAAGAAACCTTGTGCCAACAGGGCATTGAAGGCAGAGACCAGTAACACCATGTTCTGGTATAGCACAAACCCTTCTGGTATTTTGGTACCAGGTGTGTACAGTGTCCAGTCCATTGGAAGGCCAGACATAACTTTATCGTAGATTTGTTGACCACAGCAAGTACAAGCAGCAGGTGGAATTTTGAAAAGAAAGGTAGGATGAAGAATCTACCTGTTGATGAGGAGCAACTTTTGGGAAGCTTTGAATATGTAATTAAGAAGAATAGAAGTATCTTTTATTTGATAATACTTTAGACTTATGTAGCTTATGCTGTGGTGGGGATTTAAGTTGGATCAAAGATAAGGGTGGTCATTTGAAGAATGGGTTTGAGTTGCTGGATACCTGGACAAGTCATGTGATATTGGTTTTTTTGCCTTTCTCAGTATGTAGAACTGTATATTGGCTTGGCACCAAACTAGACAATGACTGGATGTTAACTGTGCTGGAAACAACCAGAATATCAGTACATCCAGCTCCTTGACACCCCCTTAAGGGGTTACTCTGGTAAATCAGGAGGGGGCTTTGTATTGACAGCTGCTGCCTGATGTTCCTGGAGTTGTTTGCTAGTAGATACTAGCCAAGTTGAGTGTTCCCCTTTGCTGAGGCAAAGGTGGGATCCCTGGTACTTTTTGATGATGGGGTCTTTGGCGCCTTTGAACTTGACCAGGTAGGTGTTTCTGTCTGGTCTGTATTTGATGACTCTTCCGGTCCTCTGTGTACTGAATCCAGCTTCTTCCTTTTTCTGGACAGGATCCAGACGGGAGAGTTGATTGGAAGTGGTTCCTCTAAATAGGTTACCTTTTTATTTTGATTCTCTTGGTTTCTGCTATCTTAGCTTTGAGGCATATGTGTTGTAGTGCTGGTGCCTGTTCTACTGTGGGAGGTTTTCCCGGGGGAATTTTCACATACAGTTGGTTATTGCGGGTGACTATCTCTGGTTTGTATCTGTATGTTGGTTCAAACGGTGAGTATCCTGTCCCTTGGTTGGTGTGCACTTGAGATACTAATAATGCATGTTTCATGTATAGTGGCCATGTATCTTTGGCTTTGCCATCCATTATTTTCTCTAGGGTTTTGATGAGACTGCTGTTTAGGCGTTCAGCTCTGCCATTGGCCTGTGGCCTATAGGGCAAGGTTCTGGAATGCTTGATACTTTTTATTTTAATTTTTGTTTACTACATGACTTGATAAGTCTGTTGCTCCATCAGTTATGATGTAGTCTGGAGTACCGTAGTCAGCTATGATTGCTTTGTTAATGAATTGGGTTATCATTTCTGCTTTGTGATTCTTTGTTGCCCAGAAGATAGTCCAGTGTGTAGCAAAGTTGATAGCTACAATTAGGAAACATTGTTTTGTTTTAGTTTCTAGGAAGGGTCCCACTACGTCCAGCCCCCAAACCTTAAACGGTCCAGGGTCCAGTACTGGATTAACTGTTGGCTGAGGAGCCTTAGTGCTTGAGTATTTCTCACACACTGTGCACTTTTTTAGAACGTCAATTATGTCTTGTTTAAGATTGGGCCACCATACTATTTCTTTTAAACTGAGGTATAGGCTATTAGCCTTTGTGTGCCCTAGTAGGCGGTGATGTCTTAGGATAGTGTCAACTCTCTGTGCAAGTGGGATGTAGGGAACATGTTTATCTTTAATGATGTGGTATACTGTGCCATTTGATATGTGGAAGTTTTTTTAATTCCTTACTAATATATCATGGGTTATGTGATGTGTTGAAGGGTCTTTCCCTTTAGTCTTGTACTTGGTGTTATATAGGTTGGGCCAGTCAGGGTCTAGGTGGTCATTATAATCCTCTATTGGCTAATATAGCCTAGAGAAAGCATCAGCCGTGACCAGCTCTGCCCCCTTTTATATTGGATGTCCAGATTGAGCTGCTCTAGAAGGGACATCCATTTGGCTTGTTGCCTTTCAAGTATGTTCTGAGTTTTGAAATAGATTAAGAATTTATGATCAGTTATTACTTGAACGTTTAAGTGTCCTTCTAGATAACATCTTCATTTCTTGCATACATGGTATATTTCTAGCAATTTATTATTGTGTATTGGGTACCTTTGCTCAGTGTTAGTTAGTTTTCTACTTTTGTAATATACTGGCAGGAAGTCTTGCTGCCCTGGCTGGCGGATGCATAGTACTGCGCCAATGGCAGTGTCACTGGCACCCAACTTGAGCTTGTAGCACCTGTTGTTATTAGGATATTGCAAGATTGATGCTTTTATCAGAGCTTTTTTAAGTAGTTGGAAACCCTTATTTCATTCTGGTGTCCATATGAATTTCTTTTTGGCATTACCCTTGGTTAGGTTGTTGATTGGTGCATTTAGTTTCCTGCAGTCTTTGATGTATTTCCTTAGGTAAGCTACCATTCTGAGAAAGCATCTAACTTGTTTAACAAAGGTGTGGTGTTGCATGTTATTGATGGCTTTTATTTTATCTGGATCTGCTTTGATGCCACTGTCAGAGACAATGTGGACCAAGAACAAGAGTTCATTTTCCATAATTTGGTACTTGCTAGTCTTTGCATAGAGTTTGTGCTCTGCAAGTCAATTGAGTGTCTTGCAGACATATGTGAGGTGTTCCTCTTGTGTTTTTGAGAATATGATGATATTGTCTAGGTAGCATAATGTATTTGAGAGACAGTTTAGTGCTTGGTTCATCATAGTGAAAAATGTTGCAGGAGCATTGATCATTCAAATTTAATTACCCTACATTCAAAATATCCAAATTGTGTACAGAACACAGTCTTTGGTATGTATTTTTCTTTTACTTCAAATTGGTTGTAACCTGGGGTGAGGTCAATTTTGGAGAAAAATTTGGCTCCAGAGAGTCTTGCAAACAGATCCTCTATAAGTGGGAGTGGATATTTATCCTTTACCAAGCTTGCATTTAGAGCTCTGTAGTCTGTTACCAGATAGAGTGAGTCTTCCTTTTTTTCAAAAAAAAACTCTGCTGCCAGTGATGAGGAGCAACTTTTGGGGAAGCTTTGAATACAGAATTAAGAAGAAGAGAAGTATATTTTATTAGATAATACTTTAGACTTATATAGCTTGGGCTGTGGCAGGGATTTAAGTCAGATCAAAGATAAGAGTGGTCATGTGTTGAATGGGTTAGAGTTGCTGGATACCTGAACAAGTCATGTGATATTGGTTTGTTGCTATCTACAGCATGTTGAATTGTCTATTGGATTGGCACTAACCTGGGCAATGACTGGATTTTAACTGTGTTGTCAACAACCAGAATATCAGTACATCCAGCTCCTTTGCACTGTGCTACCAATGTTGTAACTTTGCTGTTTTAGCAGATTTACAAGGAAAAATATTTGGAAACTAGATAATATTTTTTATTGTGTGATAGTTATATATAGCTATTGTAAAACATGGATAACAGGAACATGATTGTGTTGATCACACGGTTAGATGGTGAAGGGGGTGGCTTGATCCTTGTAGTGAGTCAAGCGCTAAATTGAGTTATCCATCATAAGGGATTATCATATGTTCATGTTATTGGATTATAAAATCTGAGTTGACTTTCTAGTTTGCCTACAGGTCACTGGAAGGTCGGGTTGCGGGTCACAAACCTGCTTAGTCAGAACCTTGTTAGCAGGTTGAGTCTGCTGTTTTGACATTACACAGTAGATAGGATGTGCTTTTGGCATGCTTCCCTTGAGGTTGATTTCATTCTGGACACTCCGGTTGGGCGGTAGTCCTGGTAACTTTTCTTGAAAAACAGAAGAGAATTCTTGAACTAGCTGCTGTCAGATTGGGTCTTGTTCAAGTGAGGTCTCCACATTCTTAAAGTGGATAATCTCATGTGTGCAAGTGTTCCAATCAATTTTGATGGGATTCTTTTCCTCTTCTGTTTCCATAATTTTCACAAACACATGGTCTTTCATGAGTGTGTCACAGTGGGTTGGATACACATGATGGTGCACTTCTCCTCATTTCATGGTGAGAGTAGCGCTATCCCAGTCAATGGGAGGTTTGGTCTTTCTCATTTAGTCCAGACTAAGTACTACATTTTACTTGGGGATTGGTATGATTGGACCACTAAGGGTAGTCTGTATGTCCCCTATTTGGCCCCAGAAAGGTCTTGCCTCCCTGGTAACTGGTGTGCTTCTGTTATCTGCCATGGCAACTCTCTTGATGTCACTTTAGACTGTGGGTAGTTTCATGAGGTTGATGAATCTTTTGTTGACAAGGGATTGGTTGGCTCCAGTGACAAATAGTGCTGTGCCCTGATATCTGCAAAAGCATAAAGGATAAGTGAGGGATTTATTTCCATTTTGGGCAACAAACAGTATAGGATTTCTGGAGGGTACTTGGATAATGATAATTGAGTCCACGTCCTGGTCCCTGTACAAGTCTTGAAAAGTGTGGGAGGGTGGCTTGCCTAAGCACTCCCCTGAGATTTTCCCTCTTTGGTTTGTTATCAGTACTCATCTGGTTAACCTGAGTTTTACAGTTTCTGCCTCAAGGATGAGGATTAAAAGCTTAGTTGTTTGGCTTGTTGGGTTGAGGGTCCTTATTTGCTGTGGGGCTTTCTTTTTGCTTGTTTGTTACATACAGGTTGTCAGATTCCTGTGCAGCTTGTTTCCCTTCTAAAAACATGTCTTGGAGATTTTTGCAACAGCTCATGTCAAACTGGCGTCTGATATGTGTGGGGAGGCCATTGTAGAAGTCTAGAAATGGTCCAGGATATCAAATTTGATGGTGTTGAGAGCTCAATCATGTATGTCTTCATAGGCTGCAATTTAATCCTCAATGGTTCCTGTCATCTTGAAGTTTTTGAGTTCTGTCATGATCACAACGTCAGAATTCTTTAGAGCAAATTTTTCCAAGAAGGCGTTCTTGAACATTTCCCAGTCTTTGTTGTGATTGGGGTGTTGATAAAACCATTTTCTTACAAAGCATGAGGCAGCCCCAGTAGCATGTAAAGCAATTTCACTTGCCCAGAGTTTGCAGGGATAGCCTACCTGTGTAAGCTTATTTTGGGTGCTTCAAATCCAGAGGTTGGCATTTCCACAGCATAGTCCTGAGAACGTTCCAATTTCTGCTTAGTGTAGGTGTTGAAATACAATTTTGGGTATTTTGGTTGCTTCAGGAATTGGAGGCGGGTTCAAAACTCCTTGTGTACTGAGAAAGCTGTGCTGTTTGGTTGGTACTGTTACGGATGTAACAAGTTCAAATCTCATGGTGGGATTCAAACCCGCTCCCAGCCACCAGGCAGGGTGAGCAGGAGCTTGCCTGCACCTGGGTTTGCTTTAAAAAGCAAATATTCAGGTGCGAGAACCACTCCTGCTCTGGCAGTAGCTGTGGGGCCATTTTGGGTCCCAAAAGCTATGCCCAAGCCTTGGTGGATTTGGCTGGGCCTGGGCAGGATATTTTTAGCTGCCCAGTAAACCCAGATCAAGCCCACCCTCCATTAAGTAATTTGGGGTCCCCAATTGGGGACCCCTTTTTTAATCAAGTTCTTTGGGCTCAGGAGAGCCTGTCAAGCCAGTCCAAAAATGATGATCAAATTGGGAAAACCCCCATAACCCCAGAAGCCAAACCTGCCAAAATCAATGACCAGCCAAGCCAAGATGGACCATCAAAAAGCCAAAAAACTGTTCATGAAAACCCCAAAAATAACCATGAAGCAGCCAACCAAACAGCAGAACCTGAAATGCCAAGCCTTGCCACACAGATAGCATCAGAAGAATACCCAGAGGCACCTGCATGTGAGTAAGTATATAAATCAGAAGCACTTGAAAAAGTTCTGTATTGTCATCCTTACCAAATAAAGTTGTTATGAACCTTTGGTTCACCAATTTGTTTCCATACCTATTTTTGATACTGTTCCATCTGCATACACCCAAGCGTCAGCACCTCTTTACTAGGATAGATAGTCAGACTCTAGTTGACAAAACAGAAGTGTTTGACTAATATTGCCCTCCTGACGCTCCATTTGACCCTGTGCACTTCACTGAGTATCCCCACAACCCTAATCACAAACCCTGGACCTTGGAAGACTTGCAGTGGTACACCTGTCCAGACGCTCCCAAGGAACCCTACCAAAATTCTCTGTGACGGCAGAGAAATCACTATATACCCTTTGATCTTCAACAGGAAATACAACAACCCTGCCGCCTACTTGATCCCAATGGAACCACCCCTGACGCCCAAACCAACCATATCAACCCCACCCACTTCCAATGCTGCTGACCAGAGTAGTCAATTCCTGGGAGTGCTATACCTGGCGCTCAAAGGATTGATAGATTCTGCCTTGCCAGCAGTAAGACCCTGGGCTGTGGCTGGGAAGGCCCTCTCCTACCTGGTAAAGTTAGGTCCCATCATCTTGTGGGCCATGCCGGTACCTGCCTCTACTCCTCCCTCATCTGCAGGAGCATCACAGTACTCCTGGTACCCTTACAAGTACAAGGATATTGTTGAAGACAGTGAATCCCGTAGGGACATCCTGACCTTCTTCATATTATCTCCAGTTGGTGAGAAGTGCCATCTGCTGGGTTCTTTTCTTTGGAAGAATTTTTCCTTTAAGATTTGTAGGTGTGGATAACCTACCTGTGCTACCACTGTCAAGTATATACTTCTGAGAAGTATAATAAACAAGATAAAGGGGAAAATTAAGAAGAGGATGACACTTTATTGGATATGAGTTTAGAGTATTATATAGTATCATGGGAAGCCACATGTCTTCCAGGGACGTCATGGCAGGCATGAGGCTTGTCCAAGTAGTGTTCCGCTTAGGACTCAAAATGTTTGATTTCTGTAATAGATGGGCAAATGATAAGAGTGCCTCTGACTTAATGATTAGCTGGGGAATCATTTGGGAAGTTACTCAGGGAATTACTTTCTTGAGAGGGAGTAATCAAAGATGTTGCAACATTTATAAATGATTTTATTGAACTAATCACCCAAGGTGGCTTTTTACGGTCACATTTTCTTATTTTTCTGGTTTTCAGAGTTGTTTTCAAGGCATATTGTTATCCCTAGCAGCTATATTTTTCTTTCTCTAATCAGCTATTTTATTTCTCAATGTTCACCATTACACATCTACTTTAGATTCAGAACCTATTGGCAAAGATGCAGGGTTTTCAAATCATCTTACCTAAATTCACCAACTTAATAGAGTAACCTTCATCCCAGAACAACTTGTGTTTTATATAAAGATACAGAAACCCTTACAGAAAGTTGGTGAATACAGGCAAAGTAATATGGCAATCCTATTTTTTCCAACTGGTTCTGGATCTACATTATGATTTCAATAGCTCAGGGTTGACCAAAAAACTCTCAAGCCCTCCTAAATTCTTTCTCAAAGCTTACAATTTAATGAAATTGTCAGGATTCTCCTTCATTTTTATTCCTGCTTCTAGTACTCACTTTACTACAATTTGTTCTTTTTAATATCCTTTAGTTAGGATATTCAACAATTTTTTAATTCCCCAAGCACCCCTCTTCATTTCCTTACTTTTCAGGTCAAATTAACCTAAGATTAATGGTTAGTTTCAATCTTGAGCTTACTTTCCTTTCACAAACAAGTTTTGAACCCAGTACCTATGTACTAGGTTAAGTTTAAATCAGTCTGAGATCAATTACCTTTTGCTTTTGCTCTTCTTCTCTTCCTGCTTACGCCAGCAGCCTTGGACCAAGTTTTCCTGTTCTTCTGCCTCCGCTTTTCTTGGTTTAAGCAAACAATTAACCACCAGCTTCCTTGTTCTTCCCTTTACCTTGTTTTAACCTTTTTAAGTTAAGATAACTTGTAAACATGTGCCTGTGGTTGTTCTTCATCCCTTAACCAACTAACTATCCTTGGTTAGTCTCCATACCCTTTACTTTTACCTCAAATTCAAGCAGCAATAAATAGCTTGAGTTTTACTCAGTCTCAACTTAAGTTGAGATTGTTTGACTTGCACCCCAAAAAGGTACTTGTTAGGTTTTGTGGCTTGTGTTCTTCTTCAATTTTTAGTCTTAGTTTAAATCTTAGTCCATGATTCCTTTTGACTTTATCCTTCACCAGTTAGGCAGCTTCTATAGTAGCACCTACAATTTAATTGTTGATAGCTTTAATCCCCCTGCTAGTGCAGACCATTTCCTAGACTTATAAATTGACTTTTTAACTAAATTGTCTGTCATTAAGACTGGTCTCTATTTTATCTTCTTAGGGTTAATAAATTGCCTTAGTCCTTATTTTACTTTGTATCAGCTCTTAGGAGCCTTAGTTCAGTTTCTATTGCAAACTTTGCCTACCTTTTTGTATTTGAGCAATATAAACATTACTGGGTTAAAGGCTTTAGTTTATAATCATCTTCCCCAGACCATGAGACCTTACAGAAATACCCATATATTGAATGGTAGATAGGGAAGGGGTTTGGTACTGAAACCTGGATCATTGGCTATAGCCATATTTGGGAACATTGAGATGGCGCTTATGTTTCCAGCCATAGCAGTTTGAAAGCTATCCTGTGCTGCTGAGGGCTAGGGTTGGGTGGATCAGAAACAATGGCTGCTTTATTATAAAGCAATCACCCATCTCAGATCTGGCTACAATCCCGGAAAACTTGTGGCTAGCACATTTTTGGGGAGCATAGCCTTGCTACATCCACTGGGTGTAAATAAATTTGGATCTGTGCTCTGTATAAACGGGGTAAATGGATCAGGTCATACCTGAATTTTTAAATCAAATAAAGTACATTGTCGTAACTGTGCTGTTTTAGCAGAGTTACAAGGGGGGAAACATTTGGAAACTAGATAATATTCTTTATTGAGAGATAATGATTATATAGTTATTGTGAATTGTGGATAACAGGAACATGATAGTGTTGATCACACTGGGGGATAGTGAAGGGGGTGGCCTGATCCTGGTAATGAGTCAAGCACCAAAACGAGGTATCCACTGTAAGGGATCAGCTTTTGTTCATGTTGTTGGATTTGAAAAATTTGAGTTGACTTCCTAACTTGGCTTTGAGTGGCTGGATAATCAGATTGTGGGTCACAACCCCACTTACTTGGAACCTTGCTGGCGGGTTGATCCTGCTGTTTTGACAGCATGGAGTTTCAAATTAAAAGATTGTTTAAAAAGTGTACAGTAGTTTTATAACCTGTTGAGATAAATTAAATTGAAGTGGATCCAAATATATTGCAATTTGATATAAATCCCTTGATTTTCAATTTTGCTTCTAGACTGAGATGATTTGTTTATCTCAACAGGTTATACAACTACTTTATTTTTACTAGGCTATTATTGATTTTTGCCTCACCCCCTTGGTTTCAGCCTGAAATTTTCCACTGGATGCCAGTTGGGTAGTACCATATCATGGGAGAACAAAATCTTCTCTTCCTAAATTATTTATAAAAATCCGGATTCTTCTAACTAGGGGAATCCATTTCCAAATTTGGGATACTTGCAGCACAACAATTACGGTAAAGGTAGGATATGCCATCTCAAAATACGGCATCTCAAATTTCTGCTATCTCAATTTACTAGTAAAAACGCCATTTTGATTTACGGCATTTTGACTAAGAAAAAACGGTTTTAAAATTTTAGATTTTTTGAACTCCAAAAACTACCCAAAAAATTCCCAAAAATAAAAATTCAAAAAACATTTCTAGGCTTAAAAAAGCCTCAGAATTCCAAATCTGCAATAAAAAAATGGGGTCAATTAGTAGCAACATGGTTGCGTAAAGCCCAAAAGTTAAAATAATCCCAAAAACAACCATTTTCATATATTTTAACTATAAACTATGCTTTAAAATAAACATATATTTGTACCAAATACCAAATAAAATTAAAATAATGATAAAAGTAAAGGAAATAATAGAGAAGATAGAGTGGTGTTTATTGAGGAAGGATCATACATTGGTTGAAAGAGCAACTGAGATAGCTTGGAGATGCTCAAGCTTGCTATCCTTGGGATAGTAGGCAAGGACCACCTTGCTAATCTCTGTATACTTTTTCACCGCTTTGGTTTGCTTGGGGGGATCATCCTTGGTCTTGATGCCTGTTTTAAAGAGGCGGGCAGAGATGGCCTGCTGGGTTTTGAGATGCACCATGATTTTGTTGAACTTGGGCTTCTGAACCCGGACCCTTGTGGCAAATTGACTATGCCACCCTTCAAGAGAAGAGGTGGTCTTGATTAGGCCATCCTTTACCTGCTTAAAGCAGTTCCACTGGATTGAGTCACCACCCTTTCTGATGTGGCGTGCTCCTTGAAACACTCCAACCCATTGAGTTTCAAAATACTCTATGAATGGAGCAAAGGCTGCCTGGTTGGCAATAATGTAGGGATGGCGGAGGAGGGCGTCGTAGAAGGCATTTGTCTCCTCCTTCTGCACAAGGGCAAGGGCAGCAAAGCAGTTGAACACGTCCTTTGCTTCCTTTGTGCCTTCAGTGTAGACCAGCTCATGAAGTGCAGAGCACTTTTGAAGGCGGCGGCAGAGTGCCTGCCAAAAGTGAAAGTAGCATCCCTGAGGGGAGCTCTTGAAGACTCTAATAAAAGCATTGGCCTGAGCCTGCTCAAAATCTACTACCAGGTATTCATGGTATGGAAGGCTTTTGGGCTTTTTCTTGATTGGGGTGGCTTCCTCTGACTGGGCCTTTTTCTTGCGCCCTCTAGTCTCCTTTGGCTCCTCTTCAATAGTTGGGAGGATCTCATCCAACTTGGCCTTTAATATTGTTAGAGCCTGGACATAAGTTTCCTGCTTCTTATTTGGGAGGAAAAAGAAGACCAGGGGAAGAACAAGATTGCCAACCTGCCCATGGATATTCCAAAGCTGGCTAAAGAGCTTTGGGCAGGTTGAGAATGTTCCATCTGCAAGCCAGGTCTTGCATTTTAAAAGGTTGCAAAGATCCTGGGAGGTAGCAAAGCAGATGATCCGCTCTGGGGCATGTTGCCCATCATTGTGAAGGAGAAATCTCTCTTCATGCTGTGAAAGCTTTTGCTCTTCAGTTAAAATCAACTGGTCAATTGATGTAGCACTGACGCCTTCAGTGCTCAGAGCATATCTCTGGTCAGTGAGATATCTCTGAAGTTTTGAGGCGCCACCAACAGTTGCCAGTTGGGTATCATTTAGATTAATGAGTGCATTGTTTACAACCTCAGTTGCAGTTTGGTCTTTGGTGGTTGGTATGACCTGGCAAAGAAACCAGCGGATCAGTTGATACAGTGGATCAAAGGGCTTGGCACAGTCATGCCCAATAGTCAGGGCTTTAAAACAAGTGAACCCATAGGTGGTAAGTCTAGCTGGACAGCCAACGTTATCACATTTGAAGTGATGCTGACGGATGGGCTTCTTCTTGTTGTTGCAGCTGAAGCTGTAGCCCTTGTGGACAAAGCCAGCACCCCCTTTCTTTGTCATAATTGGATAGCTGACAGGGTATGTGGCGGGCACAGCAAATGTGCCATTTCTGTTGCATACATTATGGATGGTATTAAGATCCCAGAGCTCAATTGGCTCATCTGCAGGAGCACCAGGCTCAGGCTCCTGCTCTTCTTCATCCTCAGGCTCTGAAGTGGGGTCAGAGTGGCGGTTGAAGTTGAACAACTTCTCTTGAGGGTCTGACGGGGAGTAAACAAAAGGAGAATGGGGAGGGGTTGGGCTTGTTTCCTCAGGCTCTGGTGAGGGCGTAGGGGTCTTGGGGGAGCTTTACCCTTAGCAGGCTGCTTTTTAGGGGTAGTTTTGGCCTTTTTGGCCTTTGGAGGAGTGGTCTTGGACTTTGAGGCCTTGGACGCAGCTTTGTTGATGGACTTGGGAGGCATCTAAAAGTGAATTAGTATCAAAATATGAGCAATTTGGGGGTTGTTTTTAAAGAGAAAAACAAGAATGTTTTTAATATAAAAGTATCAATTTTTTTACATAGAATTGTAGAGGAGATCAAATAATATATACTATCAAAATTTCAATGTTTTTTTTTGAAAAAATAATTTTTTTATTAGTAACGCAAGTAGGCAAAACTTTGAGTTTTGACTGAAAACTTGCTCTCAAGATGGCGTTTTTGAAGTGACGTAATTGAGGTGCTGTAGCTCAAAAACATAGTGTTTTTGACCATTTTTTATATTAAATTAACAAATTTACGGTGGAGCTACCTCAACCAGGCCAAAGAGTAAAACTTGAATTTCTCAAAAACTAGCTTATACAACTGGGGTTAAAAAGTACCCAGTTGTTTAGAGGAGATGAAAAAATATATATTTGCAAATTTTCATATGTTTTCTTACATTTTTTATTAATGTTGGTTTTGACGTGAAACTATACTTTTGAAAAGTGGAAAGCAAGAATTGCGGTGGGGGAATCGATATAGCGTAGCCTGGCGTCATATGTAATTTCCCCTTATTTTCCCCTATCCATTGTGCGCATCAAATCAATTGGGTGATGTGAAACTTGGTGGAATTTGAAGTGACGTAAATCAAAATGGCGTAATCACCCTCTTCCATATTAAAATCACTATTAAAATATTTTATTGATGAAACCCTTATCAATGTATCCATGTATAATAAAGTTATAAATTACATATAACAAAACTGGTTTTTTTACCCAGCAATGACAATCACTAGAAGGACTATCATAGTGGCGTCTTTTTAGGTTGTTCCTTTTATAAGTGTCTTAGATTAATACTATAGGAACATCTTCTGGCACTATACCACAGGCTTTATTTTAGTTTGGGTATAAGCTTATTTTAGTTTAAGATAGATGGCGTAATTCGAAATGACGTAAAGTCAAGATGGCGTAAACACGCCCCACACTAAGTGTTTTCATATGTAAATAAAGTTAGCAAAATAAGATTTAATTAATCTGACTCAAAGTGACGGAATTGAGATGGCGTAAATTTGAGATGCTGTATTATAAAAGTATATGTAAATTTTAACTATTTTATTGTTTATTTTATTTTTTTGTGATTCAAAATCACTAACGCAAAAAACGCCATCTCAAATTAAATTTGAGATGGCGTTTTTTGAGATGCTGTTTTTGAAATGGCGTGTTGTACCGCGGTAAATGATATAATTGCCATATCTTTTGTCTACCACAACCCTACTCAGAACTGCATGCACTTTGTTTGGTTCTGAAACTGTGCTTAGGAACAGCCTTGGCTAGGAACCTTGTTCCAAAATCTGGCACTGGGAATTTTTCAAGCAAGGGTAGATGCTACAGGCTGTTTTAGAAACATTTATCAATTTGAGATTAAAGTTTAAAAAGTAACCTTATATCTTTAAAGCTATTTATCAAACTAGTATAATATACCTTAATACAATTTGATGATAAATATTGCAGTGGCAATGAGTCAAATCTCACATATGATTTAATAAAATAAAAGCTATCATAATTCAGATCCTTTTATTTTACTTGTTTATCATTAGAGGGAGGTCATTCCAGTTGTCATACTATTGGCTGGAACCTCTGGCACAAACCAAGTTTGCATGAACTCGGTAGGAACAGCCCCCTCATGAACAGACTTTATGGGAACGTGGGTTCCAGTCCATGAGTTCAAAACTGAGGTGTTGGAACCATTTCCTGTGCATAATGTTTTCACCAGTTTGGATAAAAATCACTATCTATAATTGTTCAGGGTATTCATGGGTCATATGTGCCAAATCCCTTCCCTGATTGTAGCCTTACATCCGCCATAGGTTCTAATTATATCTATGGCGGAATACATACCCAATGTTATTGGCCGTACCTTAAACTTATGAGTTTGCTTAGCGGTTCAAATAGTATTTTTGATTGGCCCTCTGGTCTGCAGGCTAGCTTGATAGATGGGAAGTTGAAAATCCAAGTCGAAGCGCCCAATAGCTTGGAGCATACGATTGGTGGATAGATAACCCTACCAGGTTGATTGGCCGGAGGAGCTTGTCGAAATGGATTTTCCAAAGTTTCTGTAGCTTCATTAGGTGAAGGGCTTACGATATAAATAATCAGTCTAAATGACTTGAATATAGCTCTCGCTCAGAATTTCTCAAATAATGCTTTAAGCCGTGGCCTAAACTGTGGTAACTTTTTACCAACCCTCATTCCAAGCATATTTGTTTCATCAGACCTCCAATTAAAGAGGATGTTTAGCATTTAAGCGTATCATTTCATTGCTGTAATTCAAGTTTAGCTGGAATTGGATGGTTTTTTAGATGCTTGGCGAGGATTCAGACTTGATCATGAAATTAGCTTTATACTGTACTTTTGGAAAGCAGCAGTGGTCGTTATTATAAATTTTACTTCATAAAAGATGTGTCAAGTCTTAGTCTCCAAGAGAGGAACTTTCTAAAGCAAATGTTATTTGATGAGGTGAGGTGTCATTGGCTGCAAATAGATTTAGTTTGTGTTCAAGTATACATTTTCTGATCCCAGGTTTTAATGCAAGATTTATGTGTGATTTAAAGTCAAGGTATATAATATAAATTTATACTTGGTTTCTTTCACAGAAGAGTCGGAGGCCTTTGAATTTGAATTAAATGCACTATTTGTTCGCTAAATCGTATAATGCATAATACTCTTAAACAAAAGTGGCTTCCTATGTAAATCATGATTTTATTGGATGTGGGGGTGGATTCCAGAAAGAGCTGCAGCCACCGAAGGGTTAAGTTAGCTTGGGTTTGTAGGACAGGGGTTATCATGAACAAGGTCAAAGTGCACTACTCTTCGTTTTCTGCGACAGCCCTCAAGTTCCGCGGATCTGTCATTGGGCACGTCTTGCCCAAAGTTATTTTTTTTTTATGCTGGTCGTCTTTGATTTTTGTGCTCAATACATATGTTCTCAGGGATAAGCTTCGCATAGAGGTCTCCTTGATTACGCTATTAGGACTTGTCATTTCATTGCTGCTTGTATTTCGTACCAACACAGCTTACGACCGATACTGGGAAGGTCGGAGATTATGGTCTGATTTATCAATGGCCGTACGCTCCATCTCACGAATCATTTGGGTTCATGTTGATGAACAGGATGGGCGCTTCAGTTTGGAACTGAAGCGGCGGGTGGTAAACTTGCTGGTGGCATATGCTTTTGCATGCAAGCATCACCTCCGAGGGGAAGTTGATCCTAACCATCCTGAGCTGCAAGCCTACCTTTCACATGTGCCTGACTTTTTCATGGAACCACCTCTAGAGCCAAGTGAAAAATGACGCCCAGGTAGCTCCACACTCTGATGGTCGCATATTTCATTTGCCGATCCTTATCACTCATCAGATTTCCTGCTTTGTTAACGAAGCTATGGCGTCAGGAGCTATATCTTCTCCGGTGTGCACAACTTTGATTAATTCCATCAATATCTTAGTTGCTTCATTGACTGGTTTTGAACGTATTCTCACTACTCCTATTCCTACAGCATATGCCGTTCACCTTTCCCAATGCATTTGGTTGTTTTGTTTATTTCTTCCTTTCCAGGTTCTTACCATTATGAAGAAGAATCATGATTATCTCATGATATTGGTTGTTTGCATCACTGCATTCACCATGTTTGGTATTGTAAACATTGGTGAAGAAATTGAGAACCCCTTCGGTCTCGATGCCAATGATTTGCCTTTAACTGAGTATTGTGCTATTCTTCGCACTGAGATCGAAGCCATTACTAGACGTGCTCCTCCCAGCATTGAAGACTGGGTATACGAAAAACCTGAATTACTTCAACTCCCAACCCCTGCTCATGTCACCTTATCTCTTACCAGTACTATTTTAGGTTGAAATAAACGTTATTAATCGTTATTCAGCTTTATCATACGTTTTCTTGTTTGCAGACCCCTATTTTCTTAAAACATGTTCTGAGCTTAACTTAGAATACACAGTTCACTTATTCTATCATGGTTGGGGCTTCTAAAAACCGACTCTACGCTGCTATGGTTTGTGTGTGATTTACTGGGAGAACTTTGAAAAGTCCAACCCTATTAAGATTTAACTGCGTGATAAGCCTTCGATTTACTTTAAAAACTAAACTTTAGATAATTACATCCCCACAATCACTAATTAACAGAAATGAGAATTTTAAAAAAGCATGCCTAAATATAAAACCGTGCTTCGACTACTGACGACCTTTCTACCCAGATTTCACATGGCCAGTTTATTAAAAGGATCTAAGGCCTTGCCATTAGGGCTGCTTTGTTCTTGCTGTGGCATGTTTCCAGCTCAGAGCTAGTTCAGCCAAGATGGTAACTTTGCCATATTTGACTATGATAAAATAACTTTTTGACCAGAGTGGCCCAGAGTTGGGAGCAAGGCCGAAGCAACCCTATTTGAGGCCCTATAATCGACATGGTAAACCCGATAGCTCCCTAAATTTCCACTTCTGCTCCCGAATTCACCCAACCAACCAGATCTCAACGCCACATCCGAACTGAAATGAGCTGTTTAAAGCAGTACTTGGTACTGCAGAAAACATGGGCAAGAAGATTTCCCTTAGTTATTTTTATAACTGATCTTTAGCTATAGAAATAAAATCTAGCCAATTCCTCCCATTATTAACCCCACCTTTAATTTTCCACACAGACGAAAACTTTAATTCCATATTAGTTAGGAATAAAACAAATTTCTATTTTATTTGTAAATATCACTGTCTTCCTATCTAAACCCTTTTTATTTCATTCTAAAAAATCCCCATGATTTGGAGATGTAGCTTTCTAAACCCCAAATCACACCATCTGACTATAAAGATTTAAGCCAGGGTACCAATACTTTAAAGTAAGGAGCCTAGTATAACCAGATTTATGATCCCCCATTTATACATATACTAGGTGGTCTCCTGTCCAATGACAGATACAGTAGTTTTTAAAGCTATGGCGATAAGCAAAAATAATTCAGAGTTAAACAAAAATAACTCAGATGTAAACAAAATTGAAATGAATCCAAATCTATTATAAATTAATATAGATTTGTTTATTTTTAATTTCATTTACATCTGAGTTAAATTTGTTTAAATCTGAATTATTTTCCCTTATCACCATAGCTTTAAAAACTACTGTATAGAGTTAAACCAGTACAATAGCTTCTAAAACTGTGAGGATAGACGGAATGGTGCCATCCAAAAACAGGATAGCCTCAAACTAAAATAAATTCCAAACACCAGTGTAAAATAAGTACTCTGTTAGCAGGGATTTGGGAGGCCAATAGGAAAAATGGCTCACATGTATAACAAGCATATCAAACCACAGAGAAAGTTGTTTAAAACATGGTACATTTTACACGGATTCATAAACAAAATGGTTTGAGTTGACCTCCAGGACATATATGTTTACCATGCAAATCAGCAACAAAATACACTCAGGCGTGGTGAGTCAAAACTCAATCCAAAAATGAAACACTATAGCAACTCAACCATCAAAAATACCCAGCTGTTGTGTGAGATTAGATCTAAGCAAGAATGATTGTGACAATTAATAACAGCGGCAAGATTGCAGGCAAGGGCATTTGCTAGATTCAATAAAAGAGAGTTTAAATTATAGTTATTTAAGGAGTTTTTTACAGTCAGTTAGCCCTTTATCCCTTAGGGTGCCAGTAGGGTAGCCCTCTAGTGGTATCTGAGAAGAGTAAAAGAGAGTACCCAGGGATGGTTATGCTAAGACAGTGTAAGCATCCCTAGATCAGCTGGGGTGATAATACAGCTGGTTTTTCCCTGGAAGGGGAGAATGCTGAGCCAGCATTGTCCTTCCAGAAGGCCAACTAGGGGAGAAAAGATGAGGAGAAAGTAGCAGGAAGATAGTGAATGTTTGCCTCTGAAGTCCTCAGTGGAGGACACCTATGGTGGCTACAAATAGAGGGAGAAAAGTACAGGTGGAAGACATCTGTAGTGGTCATAGGAAAGTGCTCAGATGGAGGTCATATGTAGTGGCTAGCAGAGAGAGAAGTTCAGATGAAAGACACCTTTGTGAATGCTAGAAGAGGAAAAGAAATTCAGTGGGATCACAATGAAAAGAAAAGGGGGAAATATTAAGAAATAATATTTAACAAAAGAAGTTAAGGAATAAGAAGGGGAAATTGAAGAGAGAACATTAAAATAAAGAATAAATGAGTAGGATTAAATAGAGAAAGAATTAAGAAAATTTTAAAACAAATAAATAAGGAAGTAAAATAAATAAAGTGAAAGTAATGAATGAATAAGTAAAAATTTAAATGAATAAAAAATAGAAAGATTTATTTATTTAAAAGAGGCAGGAAGAACAGGCCAGGAGAACAGAAAAATGCTGAAGACAGGAGCAAATTTTTTTCCTTTTAAACATCATTAAGTGCAAGAACAGAGCAACAGTCAACTTCAGAGGTTCACCAAGGATTGTCGCTAAACAGAGAAACATCAAAGAAAACATGGACAAACAAGTTCCTTATGCTTTACATAGGGAAAACAAGCATATTGGGGAACAAAGCAACATTGAAGAAAACGGGAAAACTGTTCAAAGCACAAGCTTGGATTGTCAGCATTTTGATTTATAGTAACAATAAAAGGCAAAATAAAACCGCTTCATATGCTTCAAGGAAATTAAGCCCTATGATTGGCTGCAGGTCAAGGCTTATTTTGCTAAAGATTTTCATTTGTAAAATAGAGCAAAAGCTTAATAAATCAGGGGGCTGAAAGAGAAAAGTTCCCTGGGATTGTTAAGAGTAAGTATGTGTCAGGACTGAGAATTTAAGTCTCGACTGATATTTTCTATTTTGTTGATATTTATGCCAAGACTTCTGTTTGTTTCTCCTTTACCATCTTTGGTTGTCTATATTTCCATGAATACTGAACCATTTCAGCCCAAATTAGTGTCAGCCAAAAGCCCTTGATTCCAGCTTTCAGAATCTTACTCTTGACAATATATTTCTGATTTGAAATTATGAGTTAATCTCGCTTAAACATAATTCTCCTATCATCTTCTTTTCATAGAATTGGGTATAAAAACCCTCACAGTTCTATTATCCCAAACAATTCAATCTCCTCCTGTTTAGGCTCATCAATAAAACTATTGTCTCAATCCTAGCTGTATCTCTTGTATCCTTGGGAAATAGTAATTTGTTGGCAATGGTTGAGCACAGGCTTTGATACAACTGCAGCTGTTGCTGAAAAAGTCTGAAGCCTTACAGTATGAAAGTTTAATTTATTATAGAAGGGAAGAAAATCAATGTTTTAAGCCTAGAAGAGAATAACAGCCTAGAAGAGAAGCAGAATGAAACAAGGATCTCTATATAGGGAAACTATGAAAGACAAGGAGATCATCTGAAGAGAGATCTAAGAGAAGAAAAGCAAGAGACTAACCAAAGCCAGAGCAGAGCAAGGCCAAGAGCAAGGTGAAAGAGCCAGAACAGAGCAAGAAGCAAGAACAAGACTAGGAAGCCCAAGAGCAAGAAGCCTAAGACAAAATCCAAAAAAGCTATAATATAGAAGGCTTCTAAGAGGATCTTCCTTCTGTTTCAAATAAAAGCTATTTTTGAACCCTATACATCATTTTCTATCCCAAATTCATGATGGGTAAAATACCTCACATTTACTACCCTAGCACAAGAGAAGAGAATATCTACTGTCATTGCTGCAGGAATTTTGCAATAAGCCAAAATTATGAAGAGTAATGGGACAGATAGACCAAACAGCCCAAGTTGACCACCAGAGGCAAATAATTCCTGGGAAGTAAGTTCAAGAATCTTTTCCAAGAGTGAACCAACCCAAGGAAGGGAGCACTTCAGCTGAAGTGATGGTTCATAGAGGGGATGCCAGAATGGTCATAGGAAAGGTGTTGGAAAAATTCTTCTTCATCCAAGCTAAATATTATACTCTATCTCAGGAAAACAATTACTTGAATAATGACACCCCTGTCAGCCGGTACCTGGTTTTAACCCAGGACATGTATTGGTGTCTGATAAGCAAGAGCACCAGAATGATACCTAACTATCTAAAATAAGACACAATATCTGAAACATAAACTATAAAAACATTGTTATGGGTGTTTAAATTTGGCATAAAATCTGGGGTAGAAGAGTGAAAATTAATTCAGTGATTCTAAAATGGGCTTTGTAGAACCAAAAACAACTGATTAATAAATAAAAAAATTATAAACATGCAGTTGGGTGGTGTATATTATAATTGAATAACCATATTCAGATAAAATGCAACCCATAGAACCAGGGCTGTAACTCAATCAAGCTTGATTTTTATTTTATTTTTATAGTGAAATGGAAGGAACACAACAACAGAGTGGCAATACAGCTGGTGTGCGCTGTGATCAGGGGCGTCTCGTTGGGTCAAAAAATTGTGTTAGTTCAAAACAAGTGCCAACTCAGAAAGGAGGTAAAATAGCACTGTATACTGTTGATGTTTCACAGACACAACAACCAGTGCAAGCCACAAAGGTTGGGAGGGTGCAGAGCATAAATCCAATGATGTTCAATCTATCCAGAAAGGCCACCAAGCTTGTAATGTCTAAAAAGTGAGCAACAAGGAAGTTGAGCTCACTTCTTTGGTATTTAAGCCTATTTACTGTCAGGAGTTGGTCCCAACAGCTATGATGAAAAAATTTGGCCAGCTCTTGATTTTAGCTATGAGCCCTATGTAAGTAATGATGACCAAGTCAATGGTGAAGAGCCAGAGTTTTATAGAACTGTGGAGGGGCAGCAGGTATTAAAAAAGACCACAGCCTTCTACAACAAGATGACTATGCCTTGCATGTAAGCCATTGTTCAGGATCCCAATGTAACCTTACTCAAAATGTCAACTCAGAAAGTTGTTCCTGATATAAAGCACATTATCCTTATCAAGTTGAATCAGGATACTGGTGACCTCAAGAAGGCTACAATTATTGTTGGACTGGACAAAAATTTGCCAAAAAAACTATACAACTGGTATCTAAACACTGGTCTAATCCTCCAAATAGAAAAATTCAAGCGCCTGTCAACCCTGCTCACCTAGGAGCAAAAATGGGCCATTTATCAGTGAATTAACCAAGAGTTTCATTTGAACTGGAAAATATGCAGTCTATGTTCAAATCTACTTTCAGGATTAAAGCTTCAGTTTTATTTTTCTATTGCGTGGTCAGGGGCTCAAGTTTTCCTGGAAAAAAACTTGATGTATCTTTATATAATTAAAACAACTTGGCCAATATTAAGACCCAGAAAAAATATGCAGAGGTTTATAATGCTCTCAAGGACAAAGGAACAGTCAAGTTCTATTATATTGAAAAATCAGCATTTGTGTTATCTATATACAGTTTGTATGACTATGTCCTCAGAGATGCTAAAGATGGATTATCTTGGTGTGCATCAGTCCACACCACAGCCTATGCTATGGTGGCTCTCCTTGGTCCAAATGGGATTAGGATGTATCAAATGATCAAGAGATCCCATAACAGCAGGTCCTTCTTATCATTTCTCTAATTGGTACTGTAGATTCAGAACCTAAAGGTAAAAATGCAGGATTTTCAAACTCTTTTACATGAACTCACCAACTTAATGGAGTAATTTTCATCCCATAACAACTTACTTTTTTATATAAAATGATGAAAAATATTCCAGCAAGTTGGTGAGTTTACGCAAAAGAATTTGAAAATCCTGCATTTTTACCTTTAGGTTCTGAATCTACAATACAAGATCATCTTAGGATCAATGTTGTAAATTGCGCCATTAATGCTGTTCTGATATGGCCTTCAAATAGTGATATGTGCAAAGATTTGGCTGATTTTGCTTTTGATTTCAGGAATTTCTCACCTTCTGTAAATGTGTCTGTTCCAATATCCACCCATTCTGGAATACCATACCTGCCCTTGTCTGATCCTGGTATGACCTCACCCCAACGGGACCCCCTTAACCACTCTGTCTACCTAATGAGTGATCATTGTCCCTTGTCTACTATTTAAGTAGAATCATTTCTCCTAATAAAGACAAGTTTATCTACATTTGTGTTGGCTTTAATATTATTGAAGTCTTTTCTTTTTCTTTTTGCCAAAAGGAATTACTCATTGTGTATTCCAGGAAAGTAAGGTATGTGCCCTTAATTTTACCCTGAAGGCTAACCCAAGGCTAGCTTCAAACCTCAAATCTTTTTTTATAAAGATTTCCCACTGTGTCCTTCTGGATGTTGTCCCTAGGAGCCAAACAAAAAAAATGGTGCTCACTACAGGGGCTTAAAGCCCCTTGGTTACCCCATTACCACATTAATTCTCTGGTTCTTCCCCTTTTTTTTCTGAAGTACCCAATTAACCTAAAGTTTCTAGTCATCCTCTAGAAGAAGATATCACCAATACCCCCTCAACTCCTATGGTAATGGTGTTGTCTCCCGGGCCTGCTTGGGCCCCTTCCAGCTTTCTCCCTCAATTATGAGCAAGCTCATGCCGCTGCCTGCTCCCTCATATACACAGGTACTTTAGCAATGCACTCTATCCCTGGTCTCTGTCCTGGGTATGCTTCTAAGGATCTGTATTCCTTTCTCTTGGACTTTGGTCTTCCCCCCGTGCTGATGGAATTGATGGATACTATTGGTGGTTTAGTTAACCAGTTTATCCAACCCGTCTTGTTTCATCATCAATTAGCACTAGGATCTCAGAACCAGCTTTTGACTGCTGTGGCCACCACTGTCTCAAACAACCATGCACAAAATATGGCCTATAAAGAATGGGCCCATAGCCTCTTTGCTTGTATTTCATATAACCAGTGCAACTCGCTGGCTTCACAGAAGTACTTAACCTTATCATTGAAATCCCTTTGCTCCTTGCTCCCTGGATATATCAAGGAACAACTGTAAAAACTGGATGGCCACCAAGCTACGTGGCGTGAGCAGATAGAAGCAACTCCTCTAAAGTATTGTCAGGATTTGAGACTTTAGTTAACGAGCTCAATCAATTTTGAGAGCATATTAATTCCCAACTTGAGTTAGTTGGGGCCAACATCAATAATTGGGGCCAACATCTGCACCAACAATATGGTCTGTATAAGGCTGTGTTAGAAGACACTCTGCATTAGGTTCAAAACTATGTTGATGATAGAGTAGCTTCAATTGAAGTGACTCCTCCCTCTCCTGCTGTGGAGGTCCCGTCTGCCTTTGAAGCTAAGGTATGGGAAGCCATAGCTGAACTCAAAGCCACTACTCAATGTCAAGCCTCTTTTGCAAAAACTCCACCAGTAGAGCCTACGTCCAACCCTTGCATTGCCTTGCTATCCAACCAAGTAGCTACCTTGCGAGGTGAAATAGAGTATTTGAGACAGCGCCTCTCTGACCCTGGTGTTTCCCTCTGACTCTGATGGCAAAGGGGAGGCTGAGGTCACTGGTACTACTACTCATATCAATCATGGGTGTTGCCCTGGCTTGGAAGGTCAACCCCGTGTCAACTGTGCTCTTGCCTTGGACCAGCTAGCTGGAGTAACAAATGATGTTGCAGATAGGCAAGATGCACTCAAAAGGGAGGTACAGACCCTCTCTTGCTTGATGGAAACAATAAATGGAAAAGTTTCCCCTTTGAATGCTCTGCAACTTCCCTGGCCACTTGTATCAATGGGATTGCTGGTACACTAGCTGTGCAACAAATTAAGACTGGTGAATTGGGAGCTGCTGCTGTTACCGCCAGAGATATAATCAGACAAAACAGCTCTACACTGGATATCTTGGAAGAGAGCCTTTGACTTCTCTGGACTAGACAACCTGCTGCCAAATATGAGTTTGAGGGCAACCCCCACATTGATGTCATCAACTCAGGTGACAACAGTCAATCCACCTCATTGTCCATTGGCCCCAACTATAAGCCTTTCTTCAAGCAGATATTTAACCCTAAAACCTCTAACATTGCTGCCTTTCTGACAATTTACAAGACAGCAATACACAGGGCCACTGATGAACTTAAGAAGGAACATATTCTTACCTGCCTGCATCTCACGTGCCAAGAAGTTGTGGTCCCCAAGCTTCCATCCATTGTCACTTGGGAAGACATGAAGCGTCTCCTGATTGAGAAAATCAGAGGAGATCTCAGCTTGGAGGTCAAGAAAGATGCATTTATGCACATCACCTTTAAGCCCAAGGAAAACCTGGCTGAGTTTGCTGATTGCTTTTATATTGAAGGGCAACAGTTAATCCCCAGTTGTCAGTTAACCCCTGTGAAGCCTACACAGCATGCTTAAACACTTTGAAGGTGAATCAGCTTTTGTGCCTGCACTTTAAGGCGCACAAAGCCTCTCTTACGTCCATAAAGAGTATTAAGACCCTCTTGCAGGACATGTATTTGACCCACGGGAGTACCATGTTTTGCAAGACTAGGGCTAACAACGCAGGAACCACTTCCTGTACTCCGCGCATTATGACTATGGGCACAAGTAGACAGCCTAAGAGACAAGGATGTCACAATTTTGGTCAAATAGGACACCACTCACGCACCATTACCAACCCTCAGGTAGAAGATTGCAACCCAAAGGAGCAGGCAGGAAAAAAGAGGTCAGCTTAGAGGCAGAGACACTCTCTGCTGATCAATCTCCCCTGTCTCCTCCTGATCCTCCCTCTGACAGAGAACCTCCCTCTTCAGCTAGCCCAACTATCCTTCACCTGTTCCAAGGTCTTTATAGTGATTCTGAACCTGAAGATTCTGACTACAATGAATTGGATAGCTATGGATACTCTGTGTTGGCTGTCCTGGAAACTGTGTCAGCCCCAGACAAGCTTTGCTTGGGGAGAACCATGACTACCACTTGCCCACCTTCAAGTGAAGCCAAGGCCATAGTGGCTTGTACTTACTTGGCTCAGGCTCATTGTCCCCCTGTCTTGGTAGATTCCTCCAAAGAGGCTGCTGAACTAGAAGAAGCTCTCTGTAAGAGAGGGGGGCTAGACTAACAAATTCTGGCTCTCATCCTGGTGGGATCAACCACCAGGATGCCATCCAGTGCAAGACTGGAATAGCCGCTCAAAGGGGCCTCCCAAAGGAGACCGGATGTGAAAGGGGAGGGAATTATGCATCCAAAGCCATGACCATGGCTCCAGCAAGTAACCACAGAGAGCAATCCTGAGTGAAAGGGGCCTCTGTATTTGACTCAGGGATTTGGCGCAAGGGGGAAGGATTGACCAAGTCAGAAGAAGGGGTTTCAGTAGTAACAGATTCTAGAGGTGGCAACAACTCTTCAAGATGAGAAGACGACCAAGAAAATAACCCATAGGATCCTGGTTTGATGGGAATCTGGGTGAGATGCTCAATTACATTTGCAAAAAGACCAGGAATAAACTCAGAAGATCAAGAAATCAAGGAAAGTTTGCTCCAAAAGACTGGGTTTGAGGACCAGAACAAGAGGGAAATGGGCACCAGTATCCATACAGCCATCTTGTACCAAGGTGACAACATGATTTCAGCAGGTGCCCTTCTTTTGCTAAAACTACTGGGCGGATGGACCAGGTGCACAGGTAAATAATAGGAAATTATCAGAATTAATATACTTGGAACAATTCCCAACAAAAAACGACAGGCGGGCGGGCAGGCAGGCCAGGGAAAGCGGTTGGCAGGGACAATTAAGTGCTCAGGTAAATAACAAGGAATGGTCCAAGTTATTGTTCTTGGAATAATTCCCAACAAAAAACAACAGGCGGACAATCAGGCAGGCAGGCAGGCCAGAGAAAGCAGGAGGCGGGGACAACAGCGGGAGTTGGGATAAATACCTTTATTGTTAAACAAACTTTAAAATACAAAAGGATTTGCAAAGTCAGGAGTTTATTCAACAATTGGAATTGGTAAGTAAGGGACCTGACGGCCCATGCTTCCATTTTATGCAAAGAGGGGGGTGATAGGATGGGAGGGGTTATGAAAGAGGCTATTGGAGTGCAATCTAAAGGGGAGCCTATTAAAGAGTACTAGCCAATCTTATCTTGGTTTGAGACCCAGAAAATAGGGGCCGTGGGGCCGGATGTAAGACTCAGCCCCTTAATTGGCTAGGAGCCTTCCAAGGACTCAGGGTGTGCATTTCCCCTAATGCTTTCCTCTGACGTCTCCACCGGAGAGCTCCAGAACCCAATTGTTTTGGGCTGGGGGACTCCCGGGCTGGAGGAATTAGCTACCTGGGACATCACTGGTCGCGGGTTTTGGTACCCAATTTCCCCGGGCCGCAGGTTTGACCTTTCCGACTTCATGTGACCCACACTTTTTTGTTGGTTTGCTAATTGTTTCAGGACCGGGCAACACCAGGACAACAAGCAATCCAACCAAATTAATGTCTCCTCCGCAGTTGAAGGGGACTCCAAAGGGGAAATGAGAACTTCAGCCGGGAAGGCCAACACAAAGCGTTCATCTACCGTATGGGCCAAGTCCTCCAGGTTTTGGAGGGGTTTTGCCTGCACACAGGGCGCCTTTTTTGATGGTCTGGGAAATACATCCTGATCCAGGGCCAAAGGTGGGCCACGGAACTTTACACTCTCTTTCAGAATGTGACCAT
>QTSX02001060.1:0-50263 GCA_014839935.2 Entomophthora muscae | reverse complement strand
AGCCAATCATATAAATGGGCGCTCCAGGTTTTATTTGTTTTTATTTTTATATATTTTGTTTTTCTTTAGGACTCAAAAATTATTATTTATATATAATGACAAGACGTTAAATTGTATTAGACATTTAAGAATACTAGAAAAGGTAAGTAAAATTAATTATTCTAGATATAGAGATATGTATTTTTTATTATAATTCACCAAATAATGTATTGAATGTAGAGTTAACAAATAAAAAATTAAAAAAGATAGAAATATATTAATTTTATTTAAACAATTGTGAATCCTTGTTGGTACTTTGGCTTTTTTAAGCCACAAATTAGACCTTGCAAGTCATCATCTGTCCCTTAATATTTAAGTGCCACTATAGCCACACGACACAAAAACCAATGATTTTCATGTATCTCTTACTAATTAGTACTTATGAAGCGGGTCAAGCATAAAAAATCTATTCATCAAATCATATTACAAGGAAACGTAATTTGAGTTCTAAACAATCACTTGTTTAGAACATAAGTGGAGCAGGCCTTCTGTTGTGGATAAATTCAGTTCTCAATGTTTAACTATGTAATAAAGGAACCTGTACTTGACAAGCTAGTAAATAAAAACATTTTTAATTATTTTTTATTATTTAACGTGTTTGCAACTATAACTAATGTCTTATAATATATTTAGATATATTACTATTATTATTTAAATATTAATATTTAAAATAAATAAAAATTAAAAAGTTAACTTGCAAGGGAATAAAATTTATTAGGGAGATGCAACTTGCAAATGGAATGTGATTATTCTGAGGAATTATACCCCAAAATCAAATTTTTGGCTAGAGCGTCTAATTGGATCCACATACTCTTCTGTATGTGGTGGACAGCCCTGGATGCAATTGCTATAAGGGTGGCGCCCTGCACCCCAGTGGTTGCCAAACACTTAAAAAAGGGAGGCGGGTAAGTGAATTGATCAGAAGATATTTTTTGGGAGGCATGTAGTACCCATATAACAATGTCATTGCAAAGGAGTCATGCAGGCCATCTTGACTTTCCTATACCCCTGTGGTGTCTTCTGGTGTTCTGGTGCTAATTGGCATATATCAAGTTGTATAGGTACATCCTCCAACTTTTTGATGTTGGTTTTTAATATGCAGTGGAGGAGGATTCCCAGGTATACCGCGACATGAATTCTTTGTGAGGTGTATTTTTTGGAGAACATGCAAAATTTCTTGTACACTTGAACTAATCTGTTTATATAGGATGTTTGACTGAATTTGAATATTGTACCAGGAGGCGCCTGACTTATATCCGCCCCCATGCCTCCGCAAACAAAATGAATAAAGGTTTAAACGTATTCACAAGGACTGCATCCCTGACTTTATTTGATAATGCTTTGAATAATTCATTAAAATTTTCAGTTTTAATATATTCAGTTCCTATTTTAAAGTCAGTTTTTATTAGGTTTTTTCATATTCATTAATATTTGAAAAGGGAAATTGTTGTATACTTTCATAAATATATTCATCAAGGTTTATTTTGATATCACAACAAATTTCAGTCATCTCTTTGAAGTTGATATTTGCCCCTATTTTGTATGCTTCCTTAATCCACAGCAAGCACCTTGCAGGTGGTAAATATTCCTTGGCTTTTGCTTCAATATTTGCAAAATTATTCATATTCATTTGAATTATTTTATTTATTTGATTTTTATTTCTTTGCTTTACAGGGGCTACCAGTGATTGATAATCCCCATAAAACTAACTCGGCGTGAAAGCCGCCACTTCTGCAACCTTGTCCCCCATTCCTAGTTATAACTAAAGTAAATATAAGTAAAACATAAAAATACTTGCTGATTGTTTCCCCCTACGGCCCCCTCAGCTACAGGCGCCCCTTCAGCAGACTTCATGAGTGTTGGCTGCTCTTCATTTGTTTTTCTGGGATTGATCTTCTTTATTTTTTCTTGCTACTTGTTCTTCCTCTTGATTTTTATTTGATACATTTTCATTGTTTATTGTAGCTCTTCTTCTTCTTTATTGTGCTTCATTTTTGTCTGTTTCCATTTGATCTGTTTCCTCTTCATTTGTGTTAATTTCCTTTGAGCTTTCATTTCCTTTAATCAATTTGATTTTTTGAGTATTATGTCTGTTGGTTTTTTTGCCAAATTCCCACAAGTTGTAACTTTCACTTTTGAAATCTAACCTGCTTGAGTATTTCCTTTTGAAGATTTAAAACTATTTCCTTGTGTTCTTTGTTGGCTATTGTTCCAAGGCTATTTTTTGCGGTTTTGTTTTGCTGGACCAGAGGCCCTTGCCTCATTTCCCAGTTTATTTACCACAATTTCCCTTAGGTTATGTTAAAGCTTGACAACATTTTGGAGGACTGACTTTAATTTGTTGATAAGGCTGTAGATATTTGAAATTTTGTTTGAATTACATCAAAAAACTGGTTTTTATAGTACTACCTTCAATGCATGAATATTTTCATCATCATTAATAAATTAAAGACCTATAAATGTAAGTATTGCATTAGAATATTGCAATTTGATGTCAACTCTTGATATTTTGATATTATGTACATGACTCAATGCATTTTGATTAATAAAATTCATTGTAAACTTGGCCTTTTTATTATAATTTAAAATGAAATGGACTGTGTTTATATTAGTGAGCCATTAACTCTTAGTACAAATATTGATACATAGTGCATTTTACAGCCTGTATATTTACCTATTGGTAATAATTCTATAAACTTTTTAGTTGGATTTTGTGAGGTAATAATAATGTAATGTGTTTAATAAATTACTGTTTATTGTCATTAATTGGCTGATTTTCTTTACTGTGGTAATTGTGCATTTTCTGATATTTACGCACTAGTATCCAATTGGTTGGCTTCACATCCAATCACACAGGCAATAGGAAATCAAGTTGTCACCCCAAGACTGGATGTGGTTTGGGGTGGCAACTTGATTTCCTATTGCCTGTGTGATTGGATGTGAAACCAACCAATTGGAAACCAGTGAGTAAATATCAGAAAATGCACTATTGCCCCAGCAAAGAAAATCAGCCAATTAATGATAATAAACAGTAATTTATTAACCCATTACATTATTATTACCTCTCAAAATCCAACTGAAAAGTTTACAGAATTATTAACAATAGGTAAATATACAGGCTGTAAAATGCACTATGTATCAATATTGGTACTAAGTGTTAATGGCTTTCTAATATAAACACAGTCCATTTCAATAAATTAAAATGAAAAAGGCCTTGTTTACAGTGAATTTTATTAAACAAAATGCATTGAGTCATGCACATAATATCAAAATATCAAGAGTTTACGTCTAATTACAATATTTTAATGCAATATTTACATTTATGGTCTTTAATTTATTAATGATGATGAAAAATATGTATTCTAATAATTTTAAGTTATTCATAAAATGTACAACATTGTATTAATTATGGGAAATGTTAATAATGTAAAAAGAAAATATTATTAATTATGAATTGGAAGATTTAATATTGAATCTAATAAGTTTTAAAAGAAAAGTTTTATTTTACTTATCAAAGGATGAGAAGGGGAGGGAATGGGCAGAATGAACATTGCCTTCATCTGCACCTGTGAAAGAGACAGCATCAGAGATAGTGGGGAGGGAATGGGCAGTGGTTTGGGAGTCAGGGTTGGAAGTGCAGGTGGCTTGATGGGGGGCTGGGGAGGCAGGGTTTGTTGACTGGGAAGGGGCAGCAAGAGCTGATTGCTTCAATTTCTCAAATTTGTCTTCTGTCACATATGTGGGCTTGGTGAAACAAATGGATTGGCATGGGGGGAGGGGGGTGTCCTTTCTGGACTTATCACTGTCACTTGCATAGAAAATGACAAGATCTGATAGGTCCTGGACAAACACAGAAGGGAAAAGCTCATAACCCTTATCAATTTGGGTGCACAGTTCATTGTATGTGGCAGGCTTTAAGCGCCTGAGAGCAGAACAAAATTATAGAGACATACATCTGCAAGATGCATGTTGGCGTGGTTGATGGGATAGGACCAACAGGTATGCCCTGCAGCCCTGATTTCTTGGTTTGCCTATTCCCGCTGCTTCATCTCAGCACTCAGTACAACTGTATACACGGCGTTTTGGGTAGCCCACTTCTCCAGCATGACCTTGAGCTCTGTCTGATAGGCATACTCATCTGCTGTGTTTGACAACGCAGAGTAATGATTGACACCCAATGGGGAAACTGCCAACAAAACCCCAACAAATTGATACAGTATTGGCCCACGCTTGTATACGTCAGACTGGATGCGCTTTCCCCCAAAGTCTTGAATACTTACCAAAATATTGGTGTATGACAGGAAGATTACGTCATTACATGCCCTCATTGCCCTCCCTTTGATAAAATTGATGATGGTAGAATCATAGGGGTCAGTGTCCACCAAAATGGGGCCACAGAGAACCTGATTGGATAAGAGTCTGGGAGCAATCACAACTCCGTGCATCCTTAAATTCACTGTTCTCTTATTGGTGAAAATGCTGTGGAGTCCCAGTTGGAGACGGACATGAACCAGGGGCATCCGTGGGTCTTGCTCCATAATAGCCACCATGAGGGGGTGGGCTTTTTCACCTTCAGTCAAAGAACAGGCACCAGTCAGGGTCTTCTTAGTAGGGGGCACAGTTGGCATGGGCTCGCAGGGTTGCAGCCACAGTGGACTTTGCAAAACCTATCACAGCCGCAATTTCCCTAAGGGACATAAGCATCCCTTGCTTTTCAACCATTTCAAGAACAATCTCTGGAGTGATTAATTTTCTTCTGTGTCTTGCAGGCTCATTGGCTGGGGGAGGGATGAGTCCATCTTGGGAACTGGACAATGCCATCTGATTGGCTGTTTTGGGATTTGGGGCTCTCTGGGTGACCCCATGGCTCAAATGGCTGGTTCCAGATGCTATTGGTGATACAGGATTTGGGTTGGTGGCTGCCTGTGCATGATGGGCAAACAGGGCCATGCTTGAGATTGCAGGAGAAAAAGTACACTCCTGGGTAGTGCTTGTGGAGGGGCCTGCAGGTTGGGAGTGGCCATAGACAGAGGCTTCACCGTTAAGAGACCCAGCGTAGCCCTGCATGATTTTGTCAAGGCCAGGGAACAGCTCATTGATTTGGTTGGTGTTGGAAGAAGACATAATAAAAATTTTATTATAATTTTAAACTTGAGAAGAGGAATGTATATTTTAGTCAATTTTATTGTTATATATGTCAATTTGGTGAATATTACAATCTAAATTTTAGCCAACCAAAAATGGAATAGGGTGATTTTTGAGAATGCCTATGATTCCTAAAAGAATTTGCACAAATCCACTCTAGATCCTTTAACATCCTTTTTGAGACACCCATAAATTATATTTATTTCAAATTCCTTGCAATTATGATTTGAAATTTGGTTCTTGGATTTGACAATCCCACTTTCAGATTTGTTAATTTTTACATGATGTCTATGATTCTGTTTGACATACAAGAAATCTCAAATCATACATTAGAATCCCACATTTCTTATTCATGTATCCCGCATTTGTTTGCTGAGTTTTGTCTTTTGTTAGTTGAGAAATCTGCTTGAGGGATTCAAAATTTGCTAATTTAAATAAACCAAAAAAAGTCAAATTAAATGGTTAATTTTATTAAATATTTTAATTTTCACTCAGCTGAGTTGCCCGCAAAAGTGATTCAAAATTTGGACCAAGGATTTGACAATCCCGCATTTTTACATTCAGGTTCTGAATTTACAGTAAATCTTTTAGATTGCTTTTTTAGCTTTGCTAACCTTAACAGTGATACTCTGTATATTTAGATTTCTAATTTTATATTTATGCTTAGAATATACAATTTCATATATAATAAAATTTAAATTATCTTTAAAACCCTGTTTAAGTATGGTTTTTATTAAGCTGATGGTAAGTAATCCCAGTCTAAAAATACAATAAAATACATTGAATTGATACATTAAATTTGGCAACAGTGGCAAAATTGACTGTAGGGATGCAAAAGTGAGAATTCAAAAGTGAGGATCTAAAAGTAGCCAAGCCGACACTATTTAAATTTCCAAAATGGCTTTTTATAATAAAGTAATTACTTTTTCTTGGATTTTTTAGTTGAGAGAATGAATAAAAGGTATTTTATATGGCCATAATAATTTTCAATTCCAGATGAGCTGTTTTAATTTAATTTTGAAATCTTAAAATTATTGACTTGGCCACTTTTAGATTCTCACTTTTGCATTCCTACAATTGATTTTGCCACTGTTGCCTTAAATTCAACTTTATATCTGTCTTTGGGGGCAACCACATATTTAATAGATATTAGCAGGTGCTTGGGTACTTGCTTAAATTGATATATTAGATTCAACTTCCATCTGCGCTTGGATGGGTAAACAGTTGAGCAACAAATATTTTTGAGGCAGGGCCAGCAAAGGAGGGATGGCTTGGAGTTGGGATGAGAATTTAAATGTTGCTTATTCAGGTTTGATCGTTATGAGATGTTTTTGGGTGAGATTAAAATTGGTTTTTTTTTGGAACAGGGGTTGAGGGTGCAGGCTTTAGTTCGAAAGGGTATATAAATGGTTAATCTAAGTGGCGCTGGGATTTCGAAGTAAAGAGGTGTTGAATCAAGGGCCTTTAAAATCGGCTTTGCTAAGGAACGGTTGGATGGGGTGTGGAAATGTCAGCCAATGGGAGGGGTTTCTGGCGAGGAATTGGTTATCAGTTTGACTGAGAATTACGAACGAAAGAACAACGTAGTAGCTGTGTCTATAAAGGTTGAATCCTATAAACCAGACTGGGTAATAGCCTTCGTCCACAAGCCTGTCTGTCCAACGAAGTAGCAGTAAGTTGACAATCTGAAATTATTTTCAACCGAAGAATGCTGACAATATTTTTAGGTCAAGCATCTTGCAGCCTATAAATTCGAAAGGTATTTAGCCCCTTCCATTTTGAATTCTCCTTTTATTTCCTCGCACTAGAAAAATATTCTCTTCACAGTTTTCCCTTTAATTTATTTAATACAGCAATACCTGTTAATGAACCATTTAATACTTACTCCTTGCCATATTTTCGATTTATTTTATTCAATCTTTTTTAAATCAAAAATCCAAAAGCAACTTCAAGCCTCGGTTTTATATTTAGCTCCTTTTGGCGTCGCTAAATTTAGTTGAATACTGAAACATCTTATGGTTATAAACCATAAAGTTGATCATAAATATGATTAGGGGTTTCAAAACTAACTTGAACTTTGTGTACTGGTATTATCCCAGCCCTATTACATGCTCTACTTTTGTGCTTACAATATGATTTTCAGGGTAGCTAGTATTATTTCTAAATCCCTTATACCTAACAATAAAGGTTATACTGGATTAGAGTTAAAAGCTACCTTAATATTCTATACAGTTCTCCTAAGCTTGTCTCAAGAGATTCAAACTCAAAAGTATTTTCAACGATGAATAGCTTCTGATTTCGTATTGTCTATTAAAAACCAAGTGACTATCCTGCTTCTAATGTTCACAGGAAAAGTTATTGTCTTATTAGATTCTAAAGTAGATGGAAATGACCGTCAGCAAGGATACTGTTTCGAACGAAAACGGACAACCCGAGCTTAATAATCAAATGAACTCTGCATCGGCATATTTACCACCTGGTCTATCCCAATGTGAGCCATCGTCTCCCAACAGTCAACTGTTTATGCTCGAACAGTTTGGACAGCAGAACTCGGATCCTCATATTGTGCAACTCATGCAATCCGCCATATCAGGGGATATCGGTTCCACCTCGTTATTTGAGGCCTCTATAAATCATATTTCTTCAGCCCTAGGCCCAGCCCACCAAACTGAAGTGAAAGAGGTATCCAAGAACGACTCGACGACATCACAAGTCTCAACACCAAAAACCCGCCTACCAACGCCGCCCAATCCAGCAGATGTTGATGGGGAGTTTGTCATCCCAGCTGTTATGCCTGAATTCTATGTCACCGAAACATTGCGGGGTAACAAGGCTGTTGTCTACAAGTATTTCCTCTACTTTTGCGAAGACGGTAAGAAGAAGCAAAAGTACCACCATTTCCGTTGCAATGCACCAGGCTGCAAGGCCCGCCTTACCACAAATGGGTGGGATGAAGTAAGAGCATCGTCGGGGGAACACCACCATCCTGCTCCAAATGATTTGCCCGAGCGAATGATTCGGCAGTTTATCAAACGCAAAGTGCTTTCGTCCAACGAACCCAGCACTACAGTAGTAGCCAATGCCCTCAAGAACTGCCCACCTGCCCTATACGCCACGATGCCGCCACAAAACAAGCTAATCAAGTTGGCACAGGTAGAGAGAAAGCGCAAGGGCAACAAACCAGCTGAGCCCAAGACGACTAAAGAGTTGATACTTGACGACAAGTTCAAGTTCACAGACAAAGGTGAATCGTTTCTCGTACATGATGATGGCGAAGAGCAAGAGGCTCGTATCGTCTGCTTCGCAACGCGTACGAACCTCAATCAGCTCATCTACTGCAAGACATGAGCTTGCAGATGCCACTTCGCCCTCATGCCCACGCATCTTTTCAAAACTGTTTGTCATATTTGGTGTGATTGACCAGCAGGCCCTGCCTCTTTGCTACTTCTTGCTGCCAGATGACCGTGTTGAGACTTACACAAGAGCACTTCAAATCCTTAAGATGGCCGCACCACAGGTTGACCCCCACTCCATCATTCTCGACTACGACCCATCACAAAGGGCTGCATTTCAAGGGGTGTTCTCCCCAGTCCCGCAAGGATGCTTCTTCTACTTTCGCCAGGCAGTAATGAAGAAGATTGGAAGCTTGTCTAACCTTAAGACCTTTGTCCAGCAAGACATGACTGGCTGGAATCGCATGAAAGTCGGGCGGTTTGTTGCGCTGGGTCTACTCAGACCTGAAGATGTTCTGATTGGCTATCGGCTCCTATTGGAGGAGAGTTTTAGCCAGCAGCACATGGCGATTCTCCAGCCAATGGTTGAATACTTCCATTCCAAATGGATCAACGAGATCAACCAGAATCAGATGAACCCGCTCTCCCCCACATTCTCCTGGAACTTCTTTCTAGATTCCATTAAAGGTGGCCTCAAAATCACTGCCTCACTTGATTCGTGGCACGCCAGCTTCTTTCGCTATATGAAGGGCTCCAGGCCCGCCTTTGGAGCCTTTTTCCTCGGTCTCAAGGTTCAGCAGGCCAGAACCGAGGAAATCTTTGCCGAGCTCTCTGGCAACAACGAGCCACAAAAAAAGAAGCGGCTGGCGGTAGACTGGGTGCCTGGAGTTGAGGATCTCCTAACAAAAAAGTACTCGGTTGAGAGTGTGGTGCACCACCTTGAACAGGTAGCGATAGCTTTGAACCTTCAGCTCTAGCCCTACAAAAAGGTTAATAAACATATGTCTGCACCTGTGCATACTTTTAATTGTCCAATATATATGCATCCCAGTTTCAATCCCCTAAAAGTCTAAGCTTGTCAATGAAAAGGGCCTAAAAGATCACGCTGAAAGTCAAAATGATGCAGACCAAGGATAATGGGCTATATATAGGGTAGGGATGGGAACAGCAATTGTGCAAACACAGTGTCACAAAACCTTTTTTTTGGATGTTTTGGATTGGGTCATAAAACAATTTGGGTGGATTTGTGCCGCAACTTTTGGATTAGGTCATAATTTGTGCCTCACTCCATTGTGTAGATCACAAAATATAAAAGGAAGGCAGTTTTCAAATATGAAACAGATGATTTCATTTTGTGCAAGGCACAGGATGTAAAATTAGAGAAAGTTCAGTTGTGGGACTTTATTTTTTAAATTGAATTTATCAAAGCTTTATCTGCCATTATCTCACAATGATAGATTTGATTGTACCACAGTTTGCTTTAGATAATTATATTAAAATACTAAAAATATCTATAAATATCTACTTGGATTGAAAGGAATAGCTTGCATACTTATGATTGGACACAACACAAAACCACATGAGATTGTGCTTAGTAACATCACAATTTGTGCAGATTTGTTTTGTGAATTTAGCAGCAGTGCACAAAATGTGGCAGTTGCAATTGTAAACTGCCCTCTAAAAACACAAAACAAATCTGAATGAATTGTGATGTGACATGAAGGTCACAAAATGAATTGTGCTCAACTGACAAAGTCACAAGACCAATTATGCCAATTTTGGTGACTGTCCTAACTCTAGTTATATATACTTAACGTACTTACACAGCTTGATGGACAACAAGTTCTTGGTATGAGCCCAACTACATCACGAGCAGCCCTGTATCTTTCACCTGAACTAAGTTGTGCGCTGAAACTTCACCCCACTTGATGGGTCCAGAAACCAATCATATCCATGGTAACTGTTGAAACTGTGAGGTCAACCCCAGCAAGGTTCCACACAAGAGACCCTGCACTACTTGACTTGGCTATCTTGGCACTCAAAGCCAAATGCAGAAGTGAACTCAAGTTACCAAACAAGGCAACAAGAATCAGTTATCATCTCTACTTGGTGGACAACTTGATTTGGCGCTTGACTGACTAGTAGGAACAAGCCACCCCCTTGCCCATCCAAATGATTGGTCAGCAGGAATCTTGTTCCTCCTAAAGGATTCACCCAAACTATATAAATTTACATATTTTAATAAAGAAAATTATCTAGCTTCTAAACATTTCCCCCTTGTAACTCTGCTAATATAGCACAGTCATGACACCAGTCAATCTAACCCTATATAAAAATCAGATATAGAGTATTAAACCATATTTTTCACTCATCTACTTGAGCATCCTATCTCAAAAGATTAATCAAGAAACCCTTTTAAATATTATCTGAACCTCTATCCTGCCCTGGGTTAAGCTGCTTATCTAAGGTACAACTATCTGGAGCAATCAATGTTACTTTAATTTTCACAGCTGTTAAGATAGATCTATCAAATTCATCTCAGAGCAAACCCAAGTTTTGCACCAAACAAATCAATACTGTTACAAGGTTTGTTTTAGTAATACTAAAGGCTAAATAGCAGTTGATATCTAAAATTTGATACATCAAACTCATTGGTTGACATGAAAAACATAGCCATATTTAAGGTCACTAATACACAAATGAACGACAACAAAATTAAACTCACACACCAATATCCCAATTAAAAACTGAACTTAGATGCATAGTAATCATTGAGAAAACACTTACTAAGAACACAGGATCCCTAAATAGTAAGTGCACAGAAGTCAAATACAAGGTTAATATTCCCAATCACACAATTTTTATTCATAAGTTCATTTGGATCAGAAACAAACTTCAAAAAGGAAAGGGGGATATCCTTTGCTGATCAAGTGGATTTTATTTGAAAAATTGTACCAAATTTGAAATCCAGCGTTGAGGGAGCTGTTCAGGGAACCAACCTTGGGTGGCCAATCCACCATTTTCTGGGACCAGGCAGACCATGAGCTGAGTGGGCAAAGCCCACCATAATATTAGTGCTAACTTAATTAGGTACAGCATAGATTTTCCCACCTAAGACCACGGGCCAGTAGCGGGGATTATAGTGTCAATCACCCCAGTGAGGGTGATGTAAAGCATCATAAACAGCTTATTGGTGTGGTCTAGGAGGAGCTCAGGTGCAGACATAGGCATTGGTTTGGGGGTAAGAGGTGGTTACATATCCAGTTGGTAGGTGGAGAGGAAGTTGTATTTATTTTTGAACAGTCTGGGTTCAGTAATATACCAAGAACCCTTTCAGTTATATCTGGTCAGCTCTTTAGATTGGGTCAAGGGATCCTGTGCTAGTATCTTTTCATATGAATAATCTATATATTCAGGTTTCAAAGAATACTCTGTGAAGTGGACAAACCAAAGGGGGCACCTGGGGACAAAAACTTGTGGGTGGTGGGGCAGGCGGGCCAGAAAAATTGGAGTTGAATTGGCAGATAACTAAGATAAAATATGAAAATATTTGGGATACCAATATATTATAACCTTTATTCAAAAATGGCAATAAAGTCTGGTGTAGGGTCTAATGGTTTATATAGTACCCCACTACCAGAATTTAATCTTAATGAGGAGGATACAGATGGTTAGGAAATGGGAATTTGGACAAGAAAGTTGCCTGGGTTTTGGGAAGCAAAATGGCACTAGCGCAGGACAGGTGTTCATTGGCTGAATCCTTGGGAAGTAGTAGCACAACCCTTCTGTTCTTGAGCAATAATTTTAGTAGCCTCCTTTAGTGTAAGAGAGGGGGACTAAACTAACTAACTTTGGCTCCCATTCCAGTGAGACAAAATACCAGGATGCCCTCCAGTGAATCACTGGGATGGCTGCTCTAAAAGGGGGTCAAAGGGAGGGCACCAGGGATAGATGAGGAAAGTAGGTGCTTAATCCCATCAAGGCCAGATCTTTAAGAAGCCAGGAAGTGCATGTAAGTGCATACTCTAGGATCACAGGTAGCTCCTGAGGGTCAAGAATCTCCTTCACTGACAGGGGGATGCTGCAATGGCGTCCACAACTGGGATATCAACTGATTTGAGGACTAGAGAGTACAGATCAATATCATCTCAAGTTAGGCTTTTGACCAAGATCTCTCCAGTGGAGAACAGGCAATTGCTTTTTCCAGGCAAATTGTTGAACAGGTACATAAGCCTAGAGGGGTCTCCACTTGCATAGTAGGCAGAAGAAGATATACACTCCCAAAGATCAGGAGAGGTCAACTAAATAAACAACAGCACCAGGGCTAAAGAAAACACAACAAATCTGAGCACTGAGAGTATCATTTTAAAAATCCCAGGAAAATTTGGGAGTCTGGAGTGTGGTTCCTAGGCTTTAGATTGTAAGATTTTTGATTAAGGAGGTAGCTACAAAAAAAGTTAAATAAGTTCTTTTTAGTCTATAGGCAGCTTGGGGAATGTCACAGGAGGCTTTAACATTGATTAAGGCAACAGCAGGTTTAAAGTGAAGCAAAAATAACCAAAAATTAAGCTTGAAGTGCCATAACTGTGCTGTTTTAGCATAGTTACAAGGGGGAAAAATGTTTAGAAACTAGATAATATTCTTTATTGAGAGATATGTATTATATAGTCATTGTGAATCATGGATAGCAGGAACATAATAGTGTTGATCACACAGTTGGATGGTGAAGGGGGTGGCCTGATCCTGGTAATGAGTTAAGCGCCAAAACAAGGTATCCACTGTAAGGGATCATCATTTGTTCATGTTGTTGGATTTGGAAATTTGAGTTGACTTCCTAGTCTGGCTTTGAGTGGCTGGGTAATTGGATTGTGGGTCTTGAACCTGTTTACTTGGAACCTTGCTGGTGGGTTGAGCCTGCTGTTTTGACACACACACCCCCCCGACTGAAGGTTGGCCTCCTCTAGGGAAAGGTTGTCAGGGAGGTTGATCGGGAGCCCAGGCGCCATATTGCACCAGCTGTTGTTTGGTGACAGGTAGCACAGTCTTGTGTTGTTTTTGTCTTGCTTTTCAGGGTCTTAGGCAGTTGTGATGGAGGACTTTATCTTGCTTGCACTTTCCAAGCCCTTGCACAAGGTAAGTGTTGTTTTTGTTTACCTTTAGGATGATGATAGGGCCCACTTTTTCTGGCTGTAATTTACTCTTGTTGGTATTCATTACCCAGACTTTGTCACCAACCTCATGTCTGGCTTGGATGGGGACAAAGGTATTATGTAGGTGTTTTCCTTCTCTTTCTAGCTGATTGCTGTTGGCCTGTATGATTTGAGGGTCTGAGCAGGGTGGAACTTTACTAGGCATTTTCTGCTTGGGTCCTGATAGCGCTTGGATAATATTGGGTTGTGTGCTATAAACTAACTTGAAGGGGCTTTCTCTGGTGGATCTGTTCATGAGGGTCCAGCATACATGAAATGAAGTTGGTAGCTGCTTATACCAGTCCTCAGGTCTCCCAGAGGTGAGCTTGGCCAGGGCCTGCACTAGGCTGCCATTTAGCTGCTCCACGCATCCATTGGCCTGAGGGTAGTAAGGTGTTTTCACAGTGTGCTGGACCCCATTTTTGGTGAGGTAAACGTTGGTATCTTCAGAGATCAATTACTTTACCCCCGTCAGTTATCAGGAGTTATGGCTTTAAAAACTTGCTGATGATTTCTTTTCCTATGAACCACTGCACATCATTGCCTGTGTGAGATCTTACTGCTTGTGCCACCGGCCAACAAGTGGTAAAGTTGATAGCTGTAAAGTTCTGTGGCCCACCTTTGGCCCTGGATCAGGATTTATTTTCCAGACCGTCAAAAAATGGCCTGTGTGCAGGCAAAACCCCTCCAAAACCTGGAGGACTTGGCCCACACAGTGGATGAACGCTTTGTGTTGGCCTTCCTGGCTGAAGTTCCCATCTTTCCTTTGGAGTCCCCTCCAACCACGGAGGAGACATTAATTCAGCTAGATTGCTTGCTGTCCTGGTGTTGCCTGGTCCTAAGACAACTAGCGGACCAACGGAAAAATGTAGGCCGCATGGAGCCTGGAAGGCTCAAACCTGTGGCCTGGGGAAATTGGGTATCAAATCCTGCAATCAGTGGTGTCCCAGGTAACCAATTCCTCTGGCCCGGAAGTCCCTCGGCCCAAAATAATTGGGTTCCAGAGACCTCTGGTGGAGATGCCAGAGGAAGGCATTAGAGGAAATGTGCATCCTGAGTCCTCAGAAGGCTCCTAGCCAATTGGGGGATTGAGTCCTACATCCGGGCCTGCTGCCCCCTAATTTTCTTGGTCACAAACCAGGGGAAGATTGGCCAGTGGCCTTTAATAGGCTCCCCTTTAGATTGCACTCCAATAGCCCCTTTCATAACCCCCCCCAGTCCTATCACCCCCCTGCATAAAATGGAAGCATGGGCTGTCAGGTCCCTTGCTTACCAATTCCAATTGTTGAATAAACTCCTGACTTTACAAATCTTTTTGTATTTTTGAAGTTTGTTTAATAATAAAGGTAATTGTCTCAACTCCTGCTGCTATCCCTGCCTCCTTCTTTTTCCTGGCCCTGCCTTGCCTGCCTGTAGTTTTGTTGGGAATTGTTCCAAGGAGATCTAAATTGGCCCATTCCTTGTTATTTACCCCATGCACTTGGTCTGTCCGCCCAGAAGTTCTAGTAGAAAAGCACCCTGCTGATATCATGTTGTCTCCTTGGTATAAGGTGGCTATGTGGATATTGGTGCCTATTTCCCTATTGTTCTGGTCCCCCAACCCTGTCTTTTGGAGAAAACTTTCCTTGATTTCTCAATCTCCTGGGTTTGTTCCTGGTCTGCTTGTTAATGTAATTGGACATCTCACCTAGGTTCCCACCAACTTAGCATCCTATGGTTTGCTCCCTTGGTTGTCTTCTTATCTTGAGAAATTGTTGCCCCCCCTTAGAATCCGGTATTACTGAAACTCCCTTTTCTGACTTGGACAATCCTTCCCCCACAGCAGTCTCAGCTTCCTTCCTACCTCTCTTGCACCAAATCCCTGTGTTAGATCCAGAGGTCCCTCCCACCTGGGATCACTCTCTGTGGTTGCTTTCTGGGGCCTTGGTCGTGGCCTTGGATGCATGTTTCCCTCCCCTTTCACATCTGGTCTCCTTTGGGAGGCCCTTTGAGCGGCTATCCCAGTCTTGCACTGGATGGCATCCTGGTGGTTGGTCCCATCAGGATGGGAGCCAGACTTTGTTAGTCTAGCCCCCCTCTCTTACAATAGCAGTGAAGATATATTTCTTTTTGTGTTGCTTTCCTGGCATGGGTCCCACAATATCTAGGGCCCACCCCTTGAAAGGCAGTTGTGAACAAATAGGCAGTACAGACTTAAGAGGGGTGTTGCTTTATGAAAACTTTTCACATACTTTGAATTGCTCTAGAACTTCCTGGACATCTTGGTATAGGGTTGGCCACCATGATTTGTGTTTAAGGAATTTGTAAAGATTGCGGCTTTTGGTATGTTCTAGGTCTCTGTGGTAACGTATGATGGTGTCTACTTGCTGATGTGTAGGGATGTAAGGGATTGTGGTTCCATCCATCATTTTGTGGTGTAAGGTCTTGTATACATCAGCAAATAAGTTCTTGTTCTTGATGACTGTCTCTTTTTTAATGTCAGTGGTGCCAGGAGGGAAGCCCTTGTCCTTTGTTTGGAGTATCAGGAGAGGCCAGTCTGGGTCAAGCCCATTCTTGCCTCTTGTGGCTCTAACGTACAGGCGCAAAAGTGCATCTGCCATGGCAGGTTCTGTTCCAGGGTTGTACTGTATGATCATGTTGAACCTTTCCAGGAGTTCCATCCATTGTGCTTGTTGGCAGGAGAGGTTTGCATGAGTTTTAAAATATATGAGCAATTTGTGATTGGTCAGGGCAGTGAATTACTCTTGTTGTTCTATGTAACAACATCATTTAACCAAACAATGTATGATGGCCAGCAATTCTTTGTCATGTATAGGGTATCAGCACTCACTGTCTGTAAGTTTGCATGATTTGTAAGCTATGGGCAAGAAGTTGCCATTGCTATTCTTGATTAATAGTACTTTCCCAATGGATGTGTTGGAGGCGTCTGTTTCCATTTGATATTCCCCATTGCATTTGGGGTATTTTAGGATAGGCGCAGTGGTGAGCTTTTCATTAAGACATCTGAAACAAAGTTCATGTTGGGGGGTCCATACAAACTTGGATTTGGCACCAGTTATGGCAGACAGAGGTGCAGTCAGGGCGCCACAGTTAGGGATGAACCACCACATGTATGTGTCAGGATTGACAATTCATTACCCCAGGAAACCTGGGCCCAAGGGTGGGATTCAAACCCTGAACCTACATTCCTGCAGGCCACTAGGCCCATGGACCAAGGGACCGCCTGCCCGCGTTTTTTGGGATTGAGCCCCTGCAAGCTGAGGCTCCTGTAAGTCCCAAAGCCAGAATACCTGCACCAGCTCAACCATTGTGGCGCCCAAAGAGGAGCCTCTTGATTTCCTAATGGAAGCAGAGTGGCGCCTCTGTGAATTTCATGGTTTGAAGTCCTCTCAAGTAATCAATCAAACCCTACTGCCAAAGATAAACCTGGGCTTTGGGCCCAACCCCATGACCACAGCAAAGAATCAAGAAAATTGAGTGACCAAATTGGACGTTCTGATCAATGAGAGACACCCAGCTGAGGTGCCATCTGGCCGCTCCCACACCCAGGCCCTCTGGCTGCCTGCCCGCACTTTTCCCAATATTTTGATAAAGCCCTGATGGAAAATACTAGTTTGGAGGCAGAATGCTATATATGCCTATAGATTCTGCGGTTGAACCTTATTGCCATTTTTAAATAAAGGTTATGTTACTTTGGCTCTTACAGCTATTGCCATATTTTGTATTTGCTGTCTATAACTCAGTTCAAGATCTCCCAGCCCTCCTTCCCCACTTCCTGCAGTTTTTCATCCATCTGGTGCACCCTTTGGGCCGTTCACTTCACTGATTATCCCTTGAAGCCCAAATATAAGGATTATACACCAGAGAAAATCCTTGAACTTGACCTGCTAGCCCGCATCCAATCTGCTATTAGATACAACCGCCAAGGCCCGTGGATATTCTCCACCCCAAAACTATTTAGAGGAAAATTCAATTATCTCCTGGCCTACAATATCTATATGGAACTGGCCGTAATGCCCAAACCAATGCCAGCCTCTTCACCCGACCTTCCAACCAACCATACCAGCAAGCTTATTGGAATGGTGTACATCACCCTCACAGGGGTGGTGGACACCATTGTACCAGACGCCAGCCTGTGGTCTTGGGTGGGGAAGTCTGCTTCCTACCTTCTAAAGTTAGCTCCTCTCTTGTGGTGGGCCCTGCCCGCAAAACCCCAGCCCAAGTTACCCCTGGAAACGGTGGGCCAGCCGCCTGAGACTGGGTCCCTGACAGTATGCAACCATTCCCAGGAATGTGTGGAGTTCTGACTTGTCTTTGGGAGGTGGCATTTTAAGATAGTTAAATTTTTGGTTTTGGGTTTATGCATCCTTTGATGTGTCCCAGGAGGGTGTTTGAGAAGTTGGCATTTGGAGGGCTTAGCTAGCAGTTTGTGTTGTGCCAGAGTAGTAAAGTCTGCTTCCAGGTCCTTTTGATGACTGTTCTAACAACAGGCTGTAGACAATGATATTGTCCAGGTATACTAGGGCATGTTTGCCAATATGGGGGGTAAACACCTTGTTCATGAAAGTCACAAAGGTTGAAGGCGTGTTTGTCATTCCAAAGTTGAGCACAATGCACTTGTACAATCTGTACTTAGTGCAGAAGGCCGTTTTGGGTATATCTTTCTCCTTGATGCAGATTTGGTTATAACCTGCAGTTAGATAAATTTTGGAAAATACAGTGGCACTGCCCAGGGCATCAAAGAGGTTGTCTATGAGTGGAAGTGGGTAGCAATTCTTGATGGTGACTTTATTGAGGGCTTGGTAATCTGTGACCAATTGAAGGGTACCATCTTTCTTTGCCACAAATAATACAGCGGCACTAAATGGCAACTGTGAGGGGCAGATAAGTCCCTTCTCAAGTGCCTCCTTGAGTTAGGCACATAGGGAGTTGTCTTTATTGGGGGTGAGCCGGTAGATGGGTTGTGCCTTAGGTACTGCTCCTTTGAGTTGGATGGAGTGTTGTATGTGCTTCTCAGGTGGTAGTCCTGGTAGCGCCTCTTTGAAGATTTCAGGATGGTGGGCCACAATGTCGCAGTCCTGAGGAGTAGGGGTGTCTTGGTGGTCCTTAAAATGTATAATCTTGTACTGGCAGGAGTCCCAATTAATTGCCTTGAGGTTCCACTTTTTGTTAAGGGTTTCAGTAATAAGTACAAAAACATGATCACACAGGAGTTGGTCCACTGAGTCAGGGTAGATCTGGTGATTGACACCTTCACGCTTGATGGCTAGTACTGAGGTTGCCCAGTCTATGTGGTGATTATTCCTTTGTAGCCAGTAAAGTCCCAGTACAATATCAAACTTGTGGAAGTCAATGACAGGTCCCTGGATGGTGGAGTGCAGGTTCTATAGCATGATGGAGAAAGGGGCTGTTTCCTTTGTCACAGTGATATGATGTTTGTTGGCTAGGACCACGTTTTTAATCTGTGAAGGATTAGTGGTCAGCTTGAACTTGTCTACAAAGCTGCTGTTGACTAGGGTTTGGTCTGCACTTGAGTCCAGGAGTGCTGAGCCTGTGTAACTTCAAAAGCAGAAAGGATAGGACATCAGTTTATTGGGATGTCTGGCAATGGTGTACAGTACCAGGTCCTCTGAGGGCACTTGGATCATTGGACATTGGTCCACGTCCTTGGGTTGGTACTCATTATTGGGCGAGTCAGGAGTTGTGTGGGGAGAGCTTAGCTTGCTTAATGCTCTCCTTGGGCTTTTCCCTTGTTGCAATTGTCTTGAGTGGCAGTGATACAGAAATGGGTATGATTTGACTGCCCATTGTTCTCATTTCTGAACCCATTTGACCCTGCAGGCTTATGGTTTGAGTTGTTGTTGTTTCCAGGAGGCAGGCAATTGGCGCGCCCAGTCAAGTGGGAAACTTTGGGTCTCTCTCTTCCCAGTCTGCACTTTATGGAGGGTGTTGGATGTTTGCTCTGCCTTCTATGCTTTGCAATATAGGCTTTGCAGATTGGTTACTTGTGTCCAGGTTGACATGTCTCATTATGTGTGACTTGAGGGTGTTGTATTACATGATATGTGTGGCTGGAGTGTTGAATGCCATATCTGCAGGGGCGCATAGGTAGAGTTCTTCATATGTGTGTGTGAGTTCCTTTACATTGCCTGTCTGGGTCAGATTCTTCACTTGGCAGATAATCATGAGGGTGGTGTCCTTTAGTACAAACCGTGCCAAGAAGTCTTGTTTGGAGGTGTCCCAGTCTTTTTATGGTATGGTCTTTGTGCCACTTATTGAATCAAGTGCCTACATTTTGTGTGAGCCAGATGGATATCTCTGCAATCCAGAAGCGTTGTGGGCATTCCATCTTCACCAGTTTACTTTGGGCAGATTGAATCTAAGCTGCAGTGTTGATGTTGTTGACCCCGGCAAATGGTTCCAAGGCGGCACTTCAAAGTTGTTGGGCCACGTAGGTGGGCATAGTTCCTTCCTTGGTTGTGGCCCAAGACAGAATGATAGGTGCCTGGAAGAACCCTTGCGCTGACAGGGTGTTTAAGGCGGGCACTGGTACAAGCATGTTCTGGTATAGTACAAATTCTTCTGGTATCTTGGTACCTGGTGGGTATGGCGTCCAGTCTAGCAGGAGGCCAGACATGATTCTTTTGTAGATTTGTTGACTGTGGCAAGTACGGGCAACAGGCAGAATTTTGGGGAATAAAGTATGATGGAGAACCTACTTCTGCTACCAATGTTGTAACTGTGCTGTTTTAGCAGAGTTACAAGGGGAAAAATATTTAGAAACTAGATAATATTCTTTATTGAGAGATATGTATTATATAGTCATTGTGAATCATGGATAACAGGAACATAATAGTGTTGATCACACAGTGGGATGATGAAGGGGGTGGCCTGATCCTGGTAATGAGTCAAGCGCCAAAACAAGGTATCCACTGTAAGGGATCATCATTTGTTCATGTTGTTGGATTTGGAAATTTGAGTTGGCTTCCTAGTCTGGCTTTGAGGGGCTGGATAATTGGATTGCAGGATCACAAACCTGTTTACTCAGAGCCTTGCTGGCGGGTTGAGCCTGCTGTTTTAACAGAAGTAAGTTTTTATACAGATTTTTTACTTGAATTTCAAGTTCAAATCCAGTTTTCAAAAGCAAGTGTAAGCAAGGTAATACCTATACACTAACATCAACTCTAATTACTCAGAGAAAGCAACTAGGGGCAACAAAAACAAGACAAAGTTAAATAAATTAAGTATCTTTACTAAAAATCAACTAAAGGACACCAAGGCGTTCAAATCAAAAGCTGAATGAAAAAACAACAAGTTTATTTCAAGTGATAGAATGAGCAAGCAGGGGGCCAAAAGTCCTCTGTCTTGATTTAAGGAATGGGTTTTGGATTCAAATGGTCACCTGACCAAACTGTGACATCTGATTGATCAATAGAGAAATTTTTCAGGGTGGAAACAGGGGATCTGGAGAGTTTCATACTAATTTATGTTGTGCCATTTGATTGGCTAGTATCAATTTGGGATTTTTGGGATTCATTCAAGTTTTGAGAAGTTGATGTGGCTAGTTTTGATTGAACAGCCCTGATGGTCTTCAACAACAGTTGGTACCAAGCCAGCAAATAGTCCAAATTGACCAGGCGTTTCTTCCAAAGGTGGAGCAAAAAAGCAGGGGAGTCTACGGGGTAGGCTAGCAAAAATCCTCCATTCACAGTGTGAGCTAAATCTTTGAGGAAATTAAGAGGTTTAGCTGAATTCTGAGCATTTTTCTTTGTGCGTCAAGGGAAGATTGTCCTATCCAGGGTCAAAGGGGGGAGTAACTTTACATTTAGGTCTGCATTTTCTTCAGGTGGTGGGTCTTGATTGGCCACCAAGGTAGACCTTAAGCTCACTAAGCTAGTAGTGGGAATTTTTCCTCAATTAGGCAAATATTTTTGTCCTTCACTGGGTGCCATGGTTGCCAGGTCCTCACTAGTGTCTTCATTCTTAAGGGTATTTGCAGTCTGGGCTTGATAGGATTTGATCCCAAAAAACACAGGAGGCTGGCCCCTTGGTTGTCAGGGCTGGCGGCCCGCAGGCAGTTATGATCAGTGTTCAAAACCCACTCTATACCTTAGTTTTGGAAAGGAAAAATTGTAATTCCTGACACAATCAGATAAATGATAATAATTTCCTGTTGTTATGGGATCCCTTGATCATTTGATATATCTCAATCCCTTTTGGACTAAGGAGAGCCATCATAGAATATACTGTGGTGCAGACTGACGTATGTCAGGATACATCTGTCTTTAGCATCTCTGGGGACATAGCCATATGAGTTACACATAGTCAGGTCTGACACTGATTCATCAATATAATGTAATTTAACTATCTCTTTGTTTTTGAGATCAGTGTTTGTCTCTGCATATTTTTGCTGGTTCTCAATATTGGTAGGGCTGTTTCAGTTATAGAGAGATACTCTAAGTTTTTTCCATAAGAACCGCAGACCCTTGACCACACAATATTAAAAAGAAATTGAAGCATCAATCCCAAAAGTAGACTTTACTATGAACTGTATATTTTTCAGTTTAAGATGACAGTCTTTGTTAATCCACTAGTAAATGACCCATTTGTGATCCTTAGTGAGCAAAGTCAACAGGTGCTTGAATTTCTTCATTTAAAAAATCCAGCTAGCGTTGAGATACTGGTTGTATAATTTGTTGGAAATTTTTGGATCTGCTCTAAAAACACCTGTGGCCTTCTTGAGGTCATCAGTATTCTGCATCAACTCAATAAGGATAAGGCGCTTTATATCAGGAACAATCATATGAGTTAATTTCTTTGTTACAATTGAATTGGTATCCTAATCTGTGAATGGCAGGCAAGAAATAAGAACCTTGCTTTAGGAGGCTGTGGCATTCTTTACAGCCTGAAGCCCCTCTACAGTTTGTAAAACACAGGCTCTTTTTCATTGTTTTGGTCATTTTTGCTTACATAGGGCTCATAACTAGTGTCAGGCACCGGCCAAAACTTTTTTATCATGGCTTCTGGACTGAATCTTGACAATAAATAGGGTCAAATACCAAAGAAGTGAGTTTGACTTGCTTGTGCTTGTCAGGAATGACAATTTGGATGCTCCTAAATCTCAAAATATGGAACCAGAGTTGAACCCTGGACAAAACCCTTTGCAGACTGCCAGACCCATGGGCTGGGAACCCAATAACCCACTACTGATTGATAAAGTTGTTACCAACCTGCCAGGACCTAAACCCTTAGCTTTCCCACAGGATTCTGTAAGCAAACCGCCAGTGCAAGATGCTGAGAATTTCTCTGAGGTGCCAACGCCTGACACCGGTGGTTTGCTTGGTGAAATACGCAAGTTTCTCCATGAGAGATATTCCAAACTCCCCCAAAGTCCCAGGGGAGGCACTGAACCCAAGGAGGCACCCAATATCCAAATTGACAAACAGAAGGATTCAAAGTCTTCTCATCCCAAAGCGCCCAGTGGCAAACCGCCAGTGCCAAGTGCCACACTGCCATCTAAGACCCCAAATGCCAAACTGCCCAAGCTCAGGAAAACCAACCAGAAAGTGAAGCCTGGCAGTGTGGTATAGATACCTTCCAGGCTGAGATCAACACCCATTGTGATTTTTAAATAAAGGTTATGAGATATTGGTTTCCCCAATTATTGCTGTATTTTATTCTTGTCATCTGCCAGTTAGACTCAAAGATCATCTGACCCCCCTGCCAGCCTGCCAGCTATGTACTGCTTGCCAGGTGCTCCCTTTGGTCCTGTCTATTTCACAGAGTACCCCTTAAAGCCTGAGTACAAGGACTACACCGCCGACAACATACTAGCCTGGGATCCCTTGGCCAGAACTACAGAGTTAACCGGATACAACTGAGAAGGCCCTTGGTACGTTACCAAACACCGCCTGTTCAGAGATAAATACAACTTCCTTCCTGCCTACCAAATGGACATGGAACCACCTGTAACCTCCAAACCAATGCCTGCCTCTGCTGCCAAGCTCCCACTGGACCATACCAACAAGCTTTTTAGAATTGTATATATTACTCTCACAGGAGTAATAAATACTATTGTCTCCGCTGCCGGTCCGTGGTTGTGGGTGGGCAAGTCAATGCCCTACCTCATTAAGTTAGCACCAATCCTTTGGTGGGCCCTGCCCACCCAGTCCGCAACCCGCCAGTTCCCAAATGCTAGCAAGCTGGCCAATCAGGGTTGGTTCCCTGACATTGCTGTTCACTGTTTTAGATGTGACAACCTTGGTGGGCTTTCTTGATAGTTTGGGCATCCTTGGATTTATGCTTTGTTACCTCCCAATATGTGTTGCTTGAACTGGTTGTTGTGTATGTGCAACCTCAACTGTATCCATCTCTCTCTTGTCTCCTTCCTGAGTTGGCACTTGTGTTACACTAACTTTATTTTTTTGACCCGCAAGGACGCCCCCAACCACAGTGCACACCAGCTGCATTGCCACTCTGTTGTTGTGTCCTTTTGTTTTTAATATAAATTAAAATACTAATTCAAGCCCAATTAAGTTATAAACCTGGTTTTTAATTTTTCTTTTTATCTGAATATGTTTATTTAATTAGAAAATAAACCACTCAACTTCCTGTTTATAGATTTTTTATATTTCAATTAGTTGCTTTTAGTTGTGCACAACCTGTTTTAGAATCACTGAATTAGTTTTTGCCCATTTTCCCAGATTTTACGCCATATTTAAACACCCATAACAATGTTTTTATAATTCATGTCTCAGTTCATGTGCCTTATTTTAGATAGTGAGGTACTGTTATTGTCTACATCTCATCTCACACAGCAGCTGTGGTATTTTTGTCTACTGGTTGAGCTTATATTGTGCTTTGTTTTTGGATTGATTTTTGACTCACCAAGCCTAAGTGTATTTTTTCATCAATTTACATAGTAAATATATGTATACTGAAGGTCAACACAAACCATTTTGTTTGTGAATCCATGTATTTTGTATTGTATTCTTAATACTTTTGTTTAAATTATGAGAACTTTGTTATTATTTTGAGCCATTTTTTCTATTAACACCAAAAATTCCTGTTAACAGAGTGTATATTTTACATTTAAAGTGGTAATTTGCTTAAATCTGAGTCTATTTTATTTAAATCTTAAGTATTTTGCTTAGTTTCATAGCTTTGAAAACTACTATATTGGTCAAATAAAGATTTGCTGCCTAAGAGAGATAAGTGTTGGTTGTCTATTATGTGTCTATCCTTGATGATTAAGAGCAGTGATCTATGCCTTGAGGAAGTGGTAATGTGGCCCCTTATTGGTGCTTAGGAAGGATAGAGAAGTTGAGTACCCTGGGATATTTTATACCGAGAGGTATAGGAATCTTGATGCTAGCTGGGGCAAGAATACATATAGGGGTATGCCTGGGAGAAATGTGCTAGGGTAGCACTGAAATCCTGATACTAAGTGGGGTGAGAATACATTTGGGTGACGTTACCTAGGATGGAGGTAAATTGTCTCTTTCTATGACTTTAGGGTAGCTTTAAGAATGTTTTAAAGTTTCTGGGAAAAGAATAGATAGCTCAGAACCATCATTAGGGTGGCTTTCCAGAGAAACAGCTGCAGAACTTAATGATTTGGAGGTTTCTGGGAAGTGAAGTTGGTTAATTTGTGCCTGAAAGCTCAAGCTAACCACTTGGGTGAGTAAAACAGTAGTAGTACATGAGGTATGCTTGCTTTTGATGATTTAGGTGTAGGTCACTGGTGGGGGTCAAGTCTAGGTTGACTCACTTGTGGAGAATTATTTCCTGAGTCTGAGGTGTTGAATTATGGGGACTCTCAAAAAGAAGCTAGGATGAAAGCCATCTGCAAAGGCTTTATAAATGATTTAATATCTATTTGAGATGCTATACCATGAGAAGAAGTTTATAACAGTTTAGGAAATGCTTCTAATTTTTCTAAAGTGGTTTATTAGAGAAGAAAGAGAGAAAGGCAGTTTGGGAAAATATGGACATAGGTGGCTTGAGGTTTCTACAAATGTGGTTGTTTACAGCAAATACAGTGGAATGGTACAGAAAAACAGTGAAAAAAGGCAACTGGAAGTTTCTCCAAGGATGATAGTTGGTGTCAATGAAAGCAGAATAGCACAGAAAACTAAAAGAGTAGGTGCTTCAAGGTTTTTATGGGAAAGAGTTACCAGAGAATTAAAAGACCAATATAGACAGGGAAACTAATGGCTACAGGTTTTAATCATAAGGTAAATTGAGGGTAAAACATTGAAAAAGATTCAGGAAAACAAAGCAACTAGTAGTTTCCTAAGTGTCATGGCTCATACCAGAGTTTGGCTGGACTCCCACAGGGGAGGCAGGCCAGGCCTGGAAGGCCAAGTACACAATAGGCACAATTCTGACCAGATAGTTGATTGCAGTAGCTAGGGAATGCCAACTACCAGTATGGGGCATGACCTGATTGGCCAGCCCCAATACTGTGATATAGACAAACCCCAACTTACTGAAGTCCTGGGACAGGAGGCACAGTTGGCAGGGGGGAGTAGGAGGAATCTCCAGCATGGAGGGCAAAATGATCACTCTTGGTGGCCAGGAGGGAGCAGATATGTGGGTGGCAAAGTGTAATAAAGTTATGAATAAATGCAAACAGAATAGTTATATTGGTGCAAAAGTAGATAGTTCTTGCAAGAAAATAATGAATCCTGAGCATAAAATTGTTTAATTTGAAGATATCAACAGTGAGGAGGGCTTTTCCTCCTCACTACTTATACTTAATGGTAGTTCTGTGGCCTTTTGTGCCATCAGAGAACTGATGGCATTAATTTCAGTTGATCTGACAATTTTCACCAGAATTTGTGCACTTGGTCCAAGGGATGGAAGCTCATTGGTTGCTATAAAATGAACCTTTCTTGAACTGCAGCATTCCAAGGTGCCACAGTTATTTATAGATCCCACAAGTAATCAATTGTCCAATTGCGCAATCAAACAATTGTGCTCCCAATGTACCATTTCCCAATAGGTGAGTAGCCCAAATTTGATAATATGATTGAAGCCAGGGATTTGAGGCTTGTGTGCCTCTCAAATCCCAGGCCATTTGCTAGTTGAAAGGGGGGTTTTCTTGCCCTGGAAAATACTTTGTGTGGGTTCCCAAGCTGTGGATTTTTTTCACCTCTAGGGAGGCCAGCTGACTGTCCAGGACAATCTGGGCCCTGACACTAAGGAAAACAGGCAAGTTCAACCCAGAAAAACATTGAAGCAAACAGGGAAATTTTGGAAATCAAGGATAAAAACATTGACAGTGTGCTTGGTGAAACATTTTCTTCCTATTTGTGGTTTGACAAAACTGTGAAGTGTAGTGAGGCACTTCAGATGTTGAAGATTGGAGAACGTTGATAGGATTGATATAGTTTAGAGCTTCTTTTACTGATGAATTTTCATTGTTTAAATAAATAAAAGCTTAATAAAATATATTCAAAAAGAGCAGGAGAATATAATAGGATTAGTTGCAGTAAGTCTGAAAGCTTTTTATTATAAAAAAGTGAGAACAAAGATAGTTTAAACCCTTGAAAGAACCAGCCTAAAGGCATTTAGCCTAAGACAAGGGGAAACTATATAAGACTGGTTGGTTGAACAGGGTCCAGAGGCAGTTTCTGGCTAGTAGGTATTAAGTTTAAACATGTCCTTGGGTTTTGAACTTGAAGATATATTCCCTTGATCAAGTGAAGCTGGTTATAGTGACTTTTAAAGTAGTGTTTGACCCCTAAAGTCTACAACCAGTTGCATTTACAGAAGGTTTCTAAGGAGATCTTTCTTCTGTTAATAAAGACTTATTTGACTCCTACCCAGTTTATAGTATTAATAAAATTGATCCCTTCTCTCACATCTTCTATCCAAATGTTGGGCAAGAAGCATTTTACAGAAAAAAGTATGAAATGTTCATATAAAACCAAACTCCTGGTGAGGAGTGGTCCAGAATGTCTGGAGAAATCTCCCTGACCCCAAGAGGAAAGGATTTCTTGGCAAAGGAATTTGATACCCTATTTCAATAGCTGTAAACTTCTCCAAAAGAGCTGATCCAGACTGATGCAATTATCCATGGGACAGATGCCAAACTGTTGGTGGGAAAGGTGATAAAAGAGTTTTCTAGGCTCTATTCTAGGTATAAGGCCTTGAAAGTAGAGTATTATCACTTGAAGAATGGCACCCCAACTTAGCCAGGCCCTGTCAAAGATCCCAGACACCCTATGGTGACCTGTTTGGAGTAGGAGCGCCACACTCAGATTGGGTTTTCTGGATTTTTGGCTCTTTTCTCACCTATTCTTGCTCACTCTTTCTCTTAGTTACCTTTAGGAACTTTGGTTGTTTGGTTTTGGGTTTTTAAAACCAATATTAATTCTCCTGGCTATTGTCTGTTCTTTTTTTTCTCACTCCTAATGGTTGTCCCATTGAACTATTCTTTACTATATTGGCATATAGCCTTCCAAAATTCATATTCTGCACTACAAATCCCTATTTTAAGAAGTTAAATCTTATCCCCTTTACTTTTACCTCAAATATCAAGGCATGGATAAATACCCTTGAACCATCACTCTCAACATTAAGTTGATATTGTTTGACTTTAACCTCAAAATATACTTGTTAGGTTTTAGAGCTTATCCATTTTCTTTAGTTTTTGTTTTTTATTTTAAATTTACATTTTTTAGTTGAAGGTTAACCTTTTTATGATTCCCTTTGATTTTTTAAATTATCAATTAAGTAATCCATTCAATAATACCCCATTTTCAATTTTTAGCGGTTTCAACACTGTTGTTGACTCTTATCAATATCCTGATCTTTAAATTAGTTTCTTAGACCAGTCTTACATTTTCAAAACAGGATTTTGTTAAATCTTCTTTAGTTTAATAAATATATTAAGTCATCATTTCATTTCCTATAAATTATTAGGGGCTTTAATTCAGTTACTCTTATAAACCTTGCCAACCTTTCTTTATTTGAATGTCATAAATATATTGGGACTTAAAGGTTGAGTTTATAATAATCTTCAAAATAGCTTCTGACCTTACAGTTTGGCTGTCTGTATCACTTTCATGATGATACCTAGTTGCTGCTAGTAGGTCATCATTATAAGTAGCAGTATAAGAGTTGAACACCTCTTCCACTCTTTTAGCCTTTTTCACTGACTATCATCCAACCATGTATTCACTTTTATCTGTTCTTCTAGCAGTTCACATAGGAATTCTGTGGCAGTGGGGCTGTCAAAAGAGACATTGAGATCAATCATTTTCTTGATGTATTTAATTGTCCAACTATTATTAGCAAACTTAGTTTTCACTCTCAAGTTAATCATAGTTTTCTGGCTCAGAAGTAATGTATATCAATTATGGTCAAAGATGGCAGCTTTAATAGTGATGTAGATGCCACCCAGCCACAGTATTAACTTGTGTCGTAACTGTGCTGTTTTAGCAGAGTTACAAGGGGAAAAATATTTAGGAACTAGATAATATTCTTTATTGAGAGATAGGTATTATATAGTCATTGTGAATTGTGGATAACAGGAACATGATAGCGTTGATCACACGGTGGGATGGTGAAGAGGGTGTGTTGCAGTTTTTGCTTTATAGCGCCATAATTGTTTGAGATTATAGGGCACAGGACATTTGCCAGAATACAGTCATATGTGAGGATATGAGTAGTACTGTATCAGAAGAGCCAGGATTGAACAGAACCATGATTATTGCCCAGCAATGGCTTCTTATTGCGCAGAAGCACTTAAGGATTAGGATAAAGGTCAACCAGATTAAGGATAAAATAAAGATGGTTCAAAGATGATTTTATTGTAAATAATTAATTCTTCTTATATCTTCTACACAGGTAATCTCTGGGCTGCTAGCAATGTCTTCTAGGACAGTCTAACATGCCCCAAATTTGGGTAATTATTAATCTAGGTTTGGCGTTTATTGCATGCCAACCAATAGAATATTTTCATCTTCACCCAGTACAGGTGATCCTTGCTGGCATGGGATAATTTAGTACTTCAGGATTGCTTCTTACTTCTCTAGCATACTGCAAGCTTAATGCTTATTAATGTGATAAATATGGGAATTTGAGATTATGGGGAATTGAACCCAGCGCCTCAGCGTCCAATGTAAAAGTAAAGCGGCGCCTTGGTGCCTGCAATATTTGCCAGGCAGCGCTGTGGTGCTTGTGTATTTTTAAAATGCCGCAGCAGTGCTTATCATTGGCTAGTTTAAGGCTCAGATCATCAGACTACTGCTGATTCAATAGGCATATAGTTGTCAGGCCTTGCCCATAATGGTGCAAGGTTATAGACTAGAGCGTGCAAAGCATTAGGATTCAAATTTAAAAGATATAAGAACGTAGGAACTGTCTGTAAGATGATCTTACAGAAAACTGCTAAAAACCTATATTGTGTCACAAATGGAGTAATAGAGTGTAAAACCCCTAAGCAAAGAAGATAGAATAAAGTGTTCAATAGTGAACAATTTGTAACTAAGGGAATATCAATATTAGGATATTCTCCATCTGCAAACTGATACATGTAACTATTGAAAGATTTCTTAAGGGAAAAATGGATACAACAAGCCTAAGGCTTGTTGTTTTACAAGTTCCATTGGATTTAAGAAAAAGCTAAACTAAAAAAATGAATTAAAAAACAAAATTCTTAAAATTACAAATATGAAGTTAAAAAATTGTAAAGTTTGAAGGGAAGAAATCACTTAGAATTTTGGCTTAAAGCCTACTCTTCAAAAGCTCTTTATTTATAGAGAAAAAAGCCTTTTTGGTTGGAACTGATAGCCAGGAGGAAGCAGCCAAGAAGAGGAGCAACTGGAGAAGTTGGAGAACCTAGAACCAGAAAAGGGGAAACAGAAGCCAGTACTATATGCAGATCAGCAAGTTGAAGCTGGGGAGAGAGCAGCAACAGCGTAATCAGGAGTTTTGAAAGGTAAATAATAGTGAAAATATTCTGACTTTAAAATAGAAATATATATGAAAGCAATAAAAGCAGACAGAGCAAACAACAACAAAAATGATTCAAATGCAAATAGCACCAAAAAACAAAGGTAATAGAATTAAAACACTTAAATATTAACTTTCAATTTAAAATTCCAAATATTTAAAATACTGGAAATCAAACCAAGCAAAAATAATAAATATGAAAAGTTCAAAGAGCCTTCCCTTTGGGGCAGGGCATGACATTACCCCCTCCAGATCCAAGCTCAGGATGTGCTTGGATATAAGACTTGATAACATTGGGACAGTTCTCAAGATTAGACAATGGCTCCCAAGAACTCTCCTCAACAGAATATCCCTTCCAAACAACCAAGTATTGGAGTTTACCATAGTGGTAACAATGGTTGATAATGGAGTCAACCTCATATTCAGGGGTCCCTTGGACCATGTGAGGAGGAGGTGCTTTGTTGTTCTGATGAGAAGGAGGAGGAGAAGTCTGGAGTTTGAGGAGGGACACGTGGAAGATGTCATGAATGCAATACCCTGGGGGAAGTTGGATACAATATGCAACCTTCCCAACTCTTTCTGTTACAAGAAAAGGCCCTATGAACTGAGGGCCAAGTTTACAGGAAGGCCATCTGATAGGAAGATTCTTTGTATTTAGATATACAAGGTTGTTGACCTGGATGCCTTTTCCCTCCTGACAATGACAGTTGGCCTGGACCTTGTAAACCTTGATAGCCTTAGAGAGATTCTCTTTTAAGGAATTCTGGATGAGTTTTAGCTGGACAAGAAACTCCTTGGCTAACAGGGAACAGACAGAGGAGGTGACAGAAGGGACAAAGGCAGGAGTGTAGCCTAAATTTTCCATGAACAGAGTCATCTTGGTAGAGGAATGGGGAGTAGCATTGTAGTAATACTGGGCCAAAGGTAGGTGAGAAGCCCAATTGTCTTGTTGTTTGTTGGAAAAACAGCAAAGGAAACATTCTAGTGTCTGATTTGTACGTTCGGTTTGCCCATCAGACTGGGGATGATAAGAGGTGCTAAGAGAAAGGTGAACACCTAGCTGAGTCATAAACTCCTTCCAGAACAGGGAAAGGAATTGTGGTCCACAGTCAGAGACAATATCTCTTGGAGTACCATGGTGGATGAAGATGTTCTTAACAAAGAGGGAAGCAGTCTGCTTTGCAGTAATGTTAGAATTGCAGGGAGCAAAAATAGCCTGCTTTGAGAATCTGTCTACAATGACCAGTATGGTGTCAAAACCTTTGGACTGAGGAAGCTGGACAATATAATCCAAAGAGACAGACTGCCAAGGACCTTCAGGGACTGGAAGGGGACATAGAAGACCCACAGGTTTCTGGGTGGAGTGTTTGCTTGTCTGGCAAACTAGGCAACTACTGACGTATGAATTGACAAAGGTGGACATCTTTGGCCACCAGAAGTGATTGCAGAGTTTAGAAAGGGTTTTCTTATATCCAGTGTGGCCTGCAGCAAGGGAGTCATGGAACGTGATGGTTAGGAGCTGTTGAAGGTCCAGAGAAGGGACTACCAAAAGGTTGTTGAAGTATAACACACCATCTATAAGGGAGAAAGAAGGATTTGTGGCTGTCTTATTGTTTGTAAGAGTGTCAATGATCTGAGACGAGGCTTTATCGGAAAGCTGGGATCTATGGATTTGCTTCAGTATATTGGGGGTTGTAGTACTGATAACATTAAGTTTCAGAAAGCTCTCAGGTGGAAGGACCATCTTGGTGTTAAGGAGTTTGTAGTCTTTGTCAACATTGGATAATGAAGGATGACAACTAAGCGCATCAGGTAGGGTATTAAGTACACCTTTCTTGTACACAATCTTGAAGCAGAAATTTGACAGCTCCAGTACGGCAACCTCCAGAATTAACTCATACAGAATGGAACATCCTTCATGTTGACAATTTCAAAAATTGTTTTTGCTTTATCTTTTATAATTTCAATTAAAGGCTTAAAATAAAAATCAAGCATTGCTTCTATTATCAGTGTCAATTATTTAATCAAGAAAAAATAATCTTTGATATTGAAAATAAGAAAAATATTTTTGAGAATTGTCTACCTGGAGGATGTTCCATTCTGTATGAGTTAATTCTGAAGGTTGCCCTCCAGTACCCATCTAGTATGTCTTTTGGAAATACGGCGTGACTCGGTGAAGTAAAGCAAGTTCTTATGGTCCGTGTAAATGAGGAAAGGCTCGTCAAGTCCCTCAAGGTAGCGGCGCCAATGCTTGAGTGTTTTGATGATGGCAAGAAGTTCCTTGTCGTGTACGGGGTAGTTTTGTTCAGCTGGAAGGTGTTTTTGAGAGAAGTATGCAACAGGGTGTTGCATCCCATCCCCCCAAGCTGAAGGAGAGCACTGCCAATGGCATAGTTGCTGGCATCAGTCTCAACCAAAAAGGGTTTGGAAGGATCAGGCATCAGGAGGACAGGAGTGGAGACAAAGATGGCCTTTGTAGCCTCAAACGCGAGCTGGGCCTCAGGTGTCCAGACAAAAGGAACAGAAGGAGAAGTGAGGGTAGTGAGTGGCAAAACTAGGGAAGAAAAATTTTCCACAAACTTACGGCAATAGTTTGCCAATCCAAGGAAACCATAAAGTTGTGAGCAAGTCTTGGGAACAGGCCAGCTTTGGATAGCATCCACCTTGCTAGGGGAGACAGCAAAACCGTTTTGAGTGACAACGTAGCCAAGGAAATCAACCTCGGTGCAGAAGAATGAGCACTTGGAAGATTTTGCAAACAGGTTGTAGTCTTAAAGTCTCTGGAGTACTTGGCGGACGTGGGCAACATGGTTGTCAATGGAAGAGGAGTATATGAGGATGTCATCAAGATAGACAACAACAAACTCGTTAAGGAAGGGCAGAAGTGCCTCATTCATTAAGGCCTGGAAGGTTGAAGGAGTGTTACATAATCCAAAGGGCATTACATTGTACTTGTATAACCCAAATGGGGTACAGAATGTGGTCTTCCATTTGTGGCCAGGAGAGACTCTGATCTGGTTGAAAGTGCTTCAGAGATCAATCTTGGTGTATACAGAACTACCAGCAAGGCAATTGGTCAAAGCCTCAGCAGAAGGAATAGGGCATCTATCCTTGATTGTGATCTCATTGAGAGCTCTATAGTCTACACAAGGGCGCTTAGAGCCATCAGATTTACTGACAAAGAAGATGGGGGAAGAACATGGAGACGTAGATTGTGAGATGAAACCCTTGGAGAGTTCCTCATTGATGTAGTTCTTTAGTAGAGTGTTGTCTGAATCAGAGAGAGGAATAAGCCTTCCCCAGGGGGGAGTGGTGCCTGGCTTAAGGTTTATCTGAATATTGTAGGGCCTATGAGGAGGTAGCAGGTTACATTCCTCCTCACTAAAACAATCCTTGAAGTCAGAGTAACAATAAGGTAATCCATCTTTGTCCTTGGCAGAAAGAGTATCTGGGATTGTACTAGAGATAGCAGTCAGGTTTGGTTTGGAGGGAGTTGAGCCAAGAGTACCAGGTACAAGGGATAACAATTTGACAACGTCATTGCATGTAAATGATATCTTGTTGTTTGGGTGATCAAAGTTAAGCAAAGACTCTCTCAACCACGGGAATCCAAGGATGAACGGGAAGGATAAGTTGGGGGAGGAGTTACACGTGACGCAGAATGGAGAGCCCTCCAAGTCAATGGTGACAGGTTGGAGGATAGGTGTGGTGCCAATGAGAGTGCTGTTTCCCACCTTAACATCAAGAGATCTGAAAGCGGGGAGTCCAAGTAGTTTAGCAAGTTTCTCCTCAATGAAGTTGGCATCGGCGCCAGTGTCAAGAAGAGCAAGCACCTTGATCTTTCCCAAAGGTCCATGAATGGTCACTAGGACGGTAGGTGACTTGGAAGTGTTGTTAAGGGAAAGCAAAGTGAGAGTGGAGGTCTTGTTGACAAAGGGGGAACATTTGGAGAGAGGGCAGGCTGGTAGAAGATGATCCTTTGATCCACAGTAAGAGCAGAGGTTGTTGTTCCTTCTTCTAAGGACTTCCTCAGCAGTAAGGCAAAAACCTCCCCCAGACTTTGGCTTGGTGCCAGGTGGAGGGGTTGAAGAGAGCAGGGCCTTGTCTGGAATAAACAACCGGGCTGCAGGGGATAGGTTAGAAGGAGGGTGTGTTTTTGAAGAAAGGTATTTCTGGTTCCACTTAACCACTTCTCTGATAAGAGGTTCTAGTTTGTTGGGGAGGTTGTGGTGGACCAAAAATTCCTGGAGCAATCTGTTGAGGCCTATCTTGTAGAAGCTGCAAGCCTCAGCGTCAGAGGCTTGTAGTCTTGACTGGAGGGAGCAAAACTTCCAGTTGTATTTGCCAAGTGGAAGAAAACCTTGTGTGAGACCTGCAAACTAAGAAGCGGAGGGAGTGGACAACTCCTTGTCTTCTCCAGAGAAAGATAGGAGTGAACTGACAAAGAGATCATAGTTCTGGAGGATACCTGGGTTGCGTATTGAGTGAGAGCTAAACCAATCTCTGTAGTGACCAGTGAGCTTCTCCGCAAGATAGAGGACCTTCTGGGAGTTGGTGGAGAACTCAGACCCGTAAGCAGTAAAGTGGGCCTGTGCATAAGCTAAAGTGTTAAAAATACTAGGGGGTGGTGAACTATGGGCTAAGGTATTGAGAACTACTGTTTGGTTGGTGTAGGTAGTGGGGGTATGCTCCTCCTTATTACAAAAAACCTTATCATATAGCCAACCAAGTAAAAAAACTACTAGAGATAACAAAGTTACAATAATAATAGAGAGAAACAAGGCTAAAAAGATGATAGAAGAGATGGAAAAAGTATTGCCTGGGTCAATCCCATGGGAAGCCAAAATAATGTAAGGTCTTGCCCATAATGGTGCAAGGTTATAGACTAGAGTGTGCAAAGCATTAGGATTCAAATTTAAAAGATATAAGAACGTAGGAACTGTCTGTAAGATGATCTTACAGAAACCTGCTAAAAACCTATATTGTGTCACAAATGGAGTAATAGAGTGTAAAAACCCTAAGCAAAGAAGATAAAATAAAGTGTTCAATAGTGAACAATTTGTAACTAAGGGAATATCAATATTAGGATATTCTCCATCTGCAAATTGATACATGTAACTATTGAAAGATTCCTTAAGAGAAAAATGGATACAACAAGCCTAAGGCTTGTTGTTTTACAAGTTCCATTGGATTTAAGGAAAAAGCTAAACTAAAAAAATGAATTAAAAAAACAAAATTCTTAAAATTACAAATATGAAGTTAAAAAATTGTAAAAGTTTGAAGGGAAGAAATCACTTAGAATTTTGGCTTAAAGCCTACTCTTCAAAAGCTCTTTATTTATAGAGAAAAAAGCCTTTTTGGTTGGAACTGATAGCCAGGAGGAAGCAGCCAAGAAGAGGAGCAACTGGAGAAGTTGGAGAACCCAGAACCAGAAAAGGGAAAACAGAAGCCAGTACTATATGCAGATCAGCAAGTTGAAGCTGGGGAGAGAGCAGCAACAGCGTAATCAGGAGTTTTGAAAGGTAAATAATAGTGAAAATATTCTGACTTTAAAGTAGAAATATATATGAAAGTAATAAAAGCAGACAGAGCAAACAACAACAACAATGATTCAAATGCAAATAGCACCAAAAAACAAAGGTAATAGACTTAAAATACTTAAATATTAACTTTTGATTTAAAATTAAAAATATTTAAAATACTGGAAATCAAACCAAGCAAAAATAATAAATATGAAAAGTTCAAAGAGCCTACCCTTTGGGGCAGGGCATGACAATAGTTTATACTACCAATTTATGTAGTTTGGTAGCTGCAATTCATATCCGCGAGCTCTGTCATAATTAGTATCATTGTATTTTAAACTACTAATCTATGGATTTGGTTGTAACAGTCCCAATCCATGGGCTCTGTCATAATTGGCATCATTGCTTGGTCAAAATTCCTAACAGGGTGGCTTGATCCTGGTAATGAGTCAAGCGCCAAAACGAGGTATCCATTGTAAGGGATCATCATTTGTTCATGTTGTTGGATTTGGAAATTCAAGTTGACTTCCTAGTCTGGCTTTGAGTGACTGGATAATCGGATTGCAGGTCACAAACCTGCTTACTCAGAACCTTGCTGGCAGGTTGAGCCTGCTGTTTCAACATTAGAATCATGTACATTGAAAATAATGTTGTATTTTTCTGACTAGATTTTGATGGATTTACTCCTGAAATCCACTATTTCTAATTTGAGTCCCAAAAATAATCAATATTTTGAAAAAGCAAGTTATTTTGTGTTTGAGTTCATCATTTTTGTGACTGAATCTCATGCATTCTCTGTTTGTGTAATATTTGCCACACACTCATAATCAAATTTGATGTAGAATGCTCGAGCAAGTGACTGGATTGTGTGTGTTATGAATTTCAGTTCCATGTGTTTGCTATCTTATTTTCAGAATTCAGTATCTGACTTTATTTTTGTTGTATGATTGACTACTTTTGTTTTCCGGCCCTAGATAAATGGAAGCTTTATTGAGTAAATTAACCTTCAACTGGTTCGTGTTGAAATTTGTTTTGTGACTGAGTCCATGTGTTCTAAACTGACTAATATACATTTATCTCAACAGGTTTAAAAACTACTGTACACATATAAAATAAAAAATGAAACATCTCTGTTAAGATTAAGTCAGTATTGATGCTCAATAGTTTATTTTAAAGCTACATATCAGCTCTATACTTTGATAAAATTTAGAAAATCAAATATTAGACTTTTAAATTAATATATTAGCTTTTCTAAACCTAATAGCAATTCTCCACAAATTCAGATTGATATTTTATTTATACTTAGAATATGCGATTTTAAGCTTAAATAAATATAATTTAAACTAACTTTTATGAAAGCCTTTTTAAATAAATTTTTTAGTTAAACAGATGACAAGTAATCTCAGGCTAAAATACAGTTAAATATATTGGATTGATTTATTAAATCCAACTTTATATCTGTTCTTGGGCGGGGAGCCACCTAGTACAATAATAGGATTGCAGATTAAATAAGTGGACAATTGGTTTGTCAGGTGGTGCAGTCGAAAGCGGATTGGGCTTGTTTTTCAGGCAAATTGTAAATAATTGAATCCAAGGCAGATCCTTTTTTATTCTGGGGTTAGGGTTCGGGCTTTGTTTAATAAATTTCAATCTAAATCGATTCAGCCTGATAGGGGGACTCCTTTGATTATATGGGGCCAGTGGGTGGTTCAGATTTAAAGTGGCTGTTACTTCTCAAAACATAAGCTTGGCTTATGGAATAGCAGGACTTATTTTAGAACAAGCGGCCAATCTGAGGCTACAAACTTACAAATTCTCAATCTTCCAATACACCAATTCTAAAACCATCAAGTCTAATTGGAACGAGTAGTCAGTATATCAACCTGGATTAAGCAGAATTATCAATGTTATTTGACAGGAATAGTCATTACTTTTCATAATCCTTGGCTACTGGTAACTCAATATATTTGCTTTCCTTGGTCAAAAAACACTTTCTGAAGTTTATGACGCTTCTAATAGTAAACTTTCATTCCTCATGTTGATGTTGCGGCACTTTAGTTTCATTGAATTTTTACATTTTTACTGCTTGATTTTAAATGTCTCATTCTATCTTTGACTTATACCAAAATCTGTATTCTCTTCGAAATTTGGTAGAGTTTTACGTACATTCCTAGACAACTATTTTATTTTTTATAAACCTTTATGGATACTATTTTCCTGTTTCTTAAGTTTATTAAGTGAAGCTGGCGTTTATTTAAAATTCTACACACGGCTTTATTTTTAATCCTTGACTCACTTGATAGCTTTCTTAAAGAACCTCGTAAAATGAAATCCAGTGGTAAAGGTTCCAGCTATGCCCAATTAAATGATGAAAATACGAAAGGCTTGAATGGCCCAGTATCACCACCACTTCCAACACGACTTTCTAGAAAGGAAACACAAGTTTATGGGCACCACATAAGACTATCCAATTCTAACTCAGGTGTCTCTTCCGTTCCTGAAAATGATTTCAAACTTCAGATCGACAACTACATAAAGGGTACGTATATCAACTCATAATAAATTGTTCATGTCTATATCAAGGCGTTACTAGCAGCCAGGACGAAAAACCAACCAGATATATTAATAACCTCTCCTTGCCGAAGCCCATGAATGAGACAATGGAAAAAATAGGCTCCAGCCCAGCTCCCCAGAAACCCTTAACTCCAGAGCCCAGCATATCTGACCTTGATGAAGAGGAGTATATTGTTGCGCAGATTGAAGACAATCCCTATATTTCTCAAACTTTTCTACTTGAGGAATCGCATTCCGAGGTTAGTACATCAACACGCCTTTATAATTCAAACTGAAAATAGAAATTGTGGAAGCGAACCTTATACTTGCTCATGGAAGATCCGTCCTCAAGCCGAACAGCCTTTTTAGTCAACATATTCTTGGCAGGAGTGATTTTATTCTCCGTTATGTTGACAACGATAGAGACGATTCCGGCTGTTAGAGAGCTGCAGTGGAAGCTTTGGTCGCATTTCGAGCTGGCCACTGTAATCTTGTTTACCCTGGAACTCTGCCTGCGCATTGCGGCCCATTCCGGGAATTCTAATCATCTGAGGAAATTTTTAACTGCGCCGCTGACAATCTTGGATTTCCTTGCAGTGTTGCCATTCTACTTTACGCTCCTTTCTCGAGATGACACAAGTGTTGAATTCCGCTTCACCATCCTCCGAGTATTTAGATTGTTTCGATTATTCAGAGCCTACAAGTACTCGAATCTTCTTCAGCTTTCCATCGAAGTGATGTTGATTGCAGTTCGCAAATCACTGGATGCATTGATGGCATTGTTGTTCTTCATGATCATCACCATTGTTCTGTTTTCTACTTTCCTATACTTTGCTGAGCGCGGCTCTTGGGATTCCGAAAAGAAGGCTTTTATTAATGGCGACGGCCACACCAGCACTTTCGACTCTATTCCTGCGGCCTTTTGGTTTGTAATTGTCACCATAACCACAACTGGCTACGGAGATATTGTACCCACCACTTTCCTGGGCAAGCTAATTGCATTTCCACTAATGATGCTGGGCATTCTGTTAATCGCCTTGCCATCTGTCATTGTTGGGCGGAACTTCACTGTGGTATGGGATGTCTTAAAGCGGAGGCGAAAGGTAGGCTTAGTACCCCAAAGCTCTGGCCAACGTACACCTCACCAAAGCCTAAGCGAGATGATGGAGGGGATCGAGTTGGAGCTGGCCTCTGACCCCAGAGTCACTCAAGATGGATGTGTCTTTCCAGCAGCAGAGCAACCTTCAGTCGACAATCCCTTGACTGAACTGCAAAATGAAATAATAGTTCATCTAAAGACAATCCAATCCCAACAAGACAACCTTGCCCTTCATCTTAAAGCTCTCCATGACCAGTCTGCCTCCAACGAGAGGCAAATCGCCCTCTGTACCCAGCTACTTACAAAAGTCGCTTCACCATAAACTTTTGTCTTTAGTAATCCCCTCTATGGCGCATACGTTTTTTCTAGTACTTAGAGCTGAATTTAGAAATATAAATCCTACCATTTGAAAGCAATCAGTCCTAGAATTCACTTTTTCTAAAACTCCTCTACATATAACAGTTCCAAGATGCAATATTAGAAAGTTACATCTGAATTCTTACACAAGCTACTCTAGAGATATACCCACCTTATCTCAGCAATCAATATTTTCAGAGATATGGAGATTAATCATCTTGATACCCAGACAAATCTCCAACGTGCCTTTCTTGCTGCTGGTATCCTGACCCATCAGGGAACTATCCTTGGCCAGCCATCCAATAAGGAGTGGGGATGGGGCAGGCAGAGGAGCGGTGCTAGCTTGGAAACATGAGGGAGGGATTGTCCACCCAAGACCAGGGTCCAGCAGCAGGGCTGGCCAGTAGTTTGTCTGAGGGTCAACCAGACCTGAGGGAAAAGAATTCAAATGGCAGATAGCAGGAACAAAATATGGAAGCAATCAGGGAAACCAATGGTCTATAACAGATCTCTATTTCAGAATGGCAATAAACTCTGGTGCTGGACTTGTGGGTCCATATAGTTCCCCACCACCAGGCTTTTCTTCCAGAGGGCAGAGATTCAATGGGTGGGTATTTGGGGGTTGGGCAGGCAGGCTAGGTTTTTGGGTGATGGGATGTCACTGGGGCAGGGCAGGCTTTCATTAGCAGGTTAAGTAGAAGGGTAGTTTGATTCCTCTGTTCTTGAGCACTATTCTTGGGAGTGGCCTGGTAGCTGGTATCATCTTCAGTGGTAGGACACTCACAGTTTTTAGTATTGGTTTCATCAGCTACCTTATTGGAGATAACTTTCTTTAAGCCAAAAGTTGGGGCTCCTCCCCTGCATCAGGATGTTGTCTGCAAGGTTCCATTGAGCCAACTTTTAGAGCATTTTCAGGGAGTTCTTTGCAGTCATGAGCATCATTAGATCAAATCAGAGTGGATTCAATCCCCAAAAACGCTGGCAGGCACACCACAGGCTGGGCTAACTACGGCCTGATTCCTGTTCTGTGCTTTAGGGCTCAGAAGGAAAACTGCTGATAATTCTAATCCATTAGGAGGTTTGATTGGCCTAGTGAATAGTAGTTTGCAAAACGGCTCATGCAAAAGTCTATGCTTTTGCTTTTGCCTTGAAGAGTTCTCTACCCAAATACAGGCCAACTTCAATATCTGACCCTTCCTGATCCTTACCTGCCTCTTGCCACTTGGAGTGTCTTCACTTAAGCTATTAGGATCAGACCTTTGGGTATAGATTTTAATGGCTCTTTTGCCCAATAAAATAGGCTCATTTCTGCTCATTGATTCTGACATCAAATCTTCAGTGCTCATATTTCATTCACTAGGAAGATATCTATTGCTCATACTCAGATCAAACAGGCTTAAATCCAGCACCTCAAGCCTTACCTACTTAAGACCTTTGTCCCAGCTCCTCATTATACCAAATAATAAAGTGCAACTCAACAGAAACAATTGTCACTCATGGCATTGCCTGACATTCCTCAACCACTCCTCTGATCTGAGCGGTTGAAGATCTATTGGGTGCTGTACCAATATCCCATATCCTCCCTGTGATAGAAAAGGGCTATTGTAACCCTCTTGGGCGCAGTATGTCAGACCTGCTGAGATGAGGGATTGAACTGGCCTGGAATAGGCTTGAACTAGCCCGGGATAAAAACTGGTGGATCTGTAACTGATCCATGGTATCTGGATCGGCTTTCATACTGTTCAAAGCTGAGTAGATCCGTTCATCTCAACAGGAATCTAAACTGCTGCTGCTGTCCTGGATCTCCATATCACCCAATCTGTATCTTAGAGATGGGGCGGATAGCTATATGGATATCCCCCATATTTTAAAACATCACCAGTAAGGAAAGCTAAAAAGGGGGAGCAAGAAGGGATAAGAAAGGGATATCTTAATTGGATAACTGATCAGGCTTTTGAACCAAAAATATTTTGGCTTGATTCTGGTATTGTTCAAGGGCAATAAACTTTCTTTCAGAGCAGTTTGGCCGGCACGGGCTATTATTGGCTAAATAACAAATGGTTGTCTAAAAGAGGTAAATTTTGAGCATTGCTGTTGTTTGCTCAGCCACATTGGCTGATGTTTCCTGATCATGTGATTGGAGTTGGATCTTTATGCCTTAGGTTACTAATAAAAGAGATGTCTATCAGTACTGTAAGGGTAAAGAGGTGCCCTTGGATGAATTTACCACAGTATTGAAGTCTTGAGATCAGCTAGGGCTAGAATACAGCCAGTTAACTTCTCCCAAAGAGGAATGTGAGTTTCTCTGTCTATTTCTTATGAGTAGCTTTAAAGAGGATTACTGATATCATTCAATAATGGGGTGAATAAACTGTCATTGGGGTGGCTGATTAGAGAAGTAGCTACTGAACTTAATTATTTGGGGTATTTAGAAAGTAAAATAGGCTACTTTGCACACAAAATCCCAGGATAACCACTTGGGGGATATAGAGAAGTTAGAACTATGTGTACTGGCCTCTTAAAGGCATAGTTGGGGGACATCAATTTGGACTAGATGCTCTCAATAGATAAAAAGCACTAGGCTACTATTTCATATGAAATATGTGCTCAATAGATAGGCAACATTCTCAGGAATGAAAATTTGGATGCTCCTAAATCTCAAAATACGGAACCAGAGTTGAGCCCTGGACAAAACCTTTCACAGACCGCCAGACCCATGGGCTGTGAACCCAATAACCCACAACTGATTGATAAAGTTGTTACCAGCCCGCCAGGACCTAAACCCTTAGCTGTCCCGCAGGGTTCTGCAAGAAAACTGCCAATGCAAGATGCTGAGAATTTCCCTGAGGTGCCAACGCCTGACACCGGCAGTTTGCTTGGTGAAATACACAAGTTTCTCCATGAGAGTTATTCCAAACTCCCCCAAAGTCCCGGGGGAGGCACTGAACCCAAAGAGGCACCCAATACCTGAATTGACAAACAGAAGGATTCAAAGTTTTCTCATCCCAAAGCAGCCAGTGGCAAACCACCAGTGCCGAGCACCACACTGCCATCTGAGACCCCCAATGCCAACCTGCCCAAGCCCAGAAAACCTGACCAGGAAGCAAAGCCTGGTAGTGTGATATAAATACCTTCCAGGCCAAGACCAACCCCTATTGTCATTTTTAAATAAATGTTATGAGATATTGGTTTTCCCAATTATTGCCGTATTTTATTCTTGTCATCTGCCAGTTAACTCAAAGATCATCTGACCCCCCTGCCAGCCCGCCAGCTACTTACCGCCTGCCAGGTGCTCCCTTTGGTTCTGTTCATTTCACAGAGTACCCCTTAAAGCCTGAGTACAAGAACTACACCGCTGACAACATACTAGCCCGGGATTCCTTGGCCAGAACTACAGAGTTAACCAGATACAACCAAGAAGGCCCTTGGTACGTTACCAAACCCTGCCTGTTAAGAGATAAATATAACTTCCTTCCTACCTACCAAATGAACATGGAGCCACCTGTCACCCTCAAACTAATGCCTGCCTCCGCCGCCGAGCTCCCACTGGACCATGCCAACAAGCTTTTTGGAATTGTATATATTACTCTCATGGGAGTAATAGATACTATTGTCCCTGCCGCCGGTCCGTGGTTGTAGGTGGGCAAGTCAATGTCCTACCTCATTAAGTTAGCACCAATCCTTTGGTGGGCCCTGATCACCCAGTCTGCAACCTGCCAGTTCCTAAACACTAGCAAGCTGGCCAATCAGAGTTGGTTCCCTGACAAACATGCCAGTATACCAGTACATAGTTTATGGCATCTCAGGAAAATTCCAAAAGCAAGCGGAAACATTTCTCCAAAGTTTTTTTTATGAGATCTGGATGCAAAAGTTTTAGCAAGACACTTCTTCTCAATTTTACCACAAGAGTTAAGATCTGAGAAAGAACTGGAGAAGATACCGGAAAAGTTTTGCTTAGTAATTTACTATGAAAGTTGGTTGGGTTTGAACACAGAAATTTTGTGCTAAAACAAGAAAACAGCTAACACCTTAGATTGCAAAGCATTAACAGTTCAGGCCGCTAAAGCAGCAAAAATTTAACTTCCTATTTGGATTATAGTGAAGCTGTGAAGATGTTGAATTATTTGAAAGAAATAAACTTTGCAATCATTGGATAAGTTTGAGACTGGTTTACTAATGAATATCATTGGATAATAGCTCAAAGATTAAAGGATGGTCCAGAAAGCATTAGTGTAGTGTTTTAGGCTTTTGAGAGAGTTTGTTTCAAAGCTTATTTTATTGTAATAGAAAGTGATCACATAATAGTTTAAAATTTTAAACAAGGGCATTATGAAAAAGAAAACTCCAGAAAAAAAGTGCTATAAATAAGTGTTGGTCTGGAAAGTTGGAGGGATTTATTGAGAGCTTAATATGAATCTTGGCATCTAAAGAGCTGGTTGACTTAACATCCAAAGTGTTTTTATATGAAGCACAGTTGAGAAGCATCTGTGAGCTCATAAGTCCTACTCAAAGGAGCAGATAGCCAAGAAGACTACATAATAGTGGCAAATAAGAAGGGGTTTAAGGGGATTTTTCTTTTGTTTTAATAAAGACTTTAACAGCCCCTAAATGTTTTTGAGATTAATTTAGTCATTTAAAGCTTCTCACATATCTAATAACTAAGTGTTGGAAAGGAAGATCAGTAAAGGCAGCGCTGCAGAAAGCCTATACATATTAAAGCTCCTGGTGAAAAATAGACTAGGATATCAAAAGGGTTGAAGCTCACATCAAGAGGACAAGAGTTCCTTAGTAGTGAGTTTTCAGGAATCTTTCATAAATTGTATGCAACAAAGAAGGGACAAGAACAGGTAGATGTGTTGATACATAGCACCAGGAACCCACCTAGTTAGAAAAAATTCTAATATAACTGTCTAGAGCTAAAGAATTAAGGCCTTTGCTAATTATCATACAGAAATTAACAGCATATCTATGTGAAATATCTTGGCAAACAGCCAATATCTGCAAAGGAGGGGATTGAATAACCTTAAAAAAAGTAGGCCCCAAGTAAGATAACAGGAAAGGGTTGTAAAGAGGGTGGAATACTTGAGGGGTTCTGGAAACAGATGGACCAGGATTGAGATTAACTTTCTTATTAATAAAATGATTATCTGAGAGAATAGAGGTTGTATGCCACTATTGTGGGATTAAATGTGGCCAATTTTGTCAGAGTAAGTGGAGAAATTTATGCCAGAACCAGGTTTGGTTGCTACTGAGACAGAGGATAACACAACATTCAAAAACAGAAGCACTAGTAAACATTTAACCCAAATACCCACAGTTGGGATCCTTGGGCATTTTCATGAATATAAGAGTCTTTTACTAAAATAAGATTCTAAATAATAAATTATGAGTGAATATCAACTCTATTGACCAAAAAAATAAATTGAATAATAAGCCAAAGCTTTAAATAGGGTGAAAAACTGCTGAAGCATTTGAAACAACTGATAGAAGTTAGAAAATTGACCTCTAAAAATTGCAAAAGGAAAACCAAGGCAGGAGAGTTACAGATTTAAGATTATGAAAACAGCTTTTAAAGTTCTTCCCTTCAATTATAAAAATACAATTTAAAGTCAGTCATAACACTTTAAACCATGTAAAAGCTGTTAAAATGGATCCAAGTAGACTAGGGCCATTGAAATTATGTGTTTAAAGACAATAAAAAAGGGAAAAGAGCAGTTTTGGGGTGCTCATTAGAGGCATAATCTTGTTTAGCAGCTGATAATTATGTTCTTTATCTGATGAGCGTCAACATAACTGGAAAATCAGCATATTGGCTACATGACTGAAATCCAAAGGGATGTGTTGCAACATCTTTGATCACTCCCTCTTGGGGAATTAACAACCCAGGCAGATCACTGAATGGCTCACTGAATGGTTCACTGGCCAGCCAGTAAACTGGTGGCACCATTATCAGTCAAGCCATCTATGACGGGGATCTCCCAATCCAGATCCTAAATGGAACACAACTTGAGTAAGCCTTGTGACTCAAGAGGAACATTACTCAGATAGGCCCCATGACCCCCATGACGTACATGGACGGCATGTGGCTTGTCATGATACTATATATTATTCTATATTCATATCCAATAAAGTATCATTCTCTTCTTAAATCTTCCCCTTTTCCCATTTATTATACTTTCCAGAAGTATAAACTCAACATATGCAAGTCTAAAAGCTCATAATCTACAATATTTGATAAATCAAACACTTTTGTATTGATTTTGATAGGAGACCCAGGTTCAAATACTACTCTAGGAGTATCTGAAGAATAGAATTAGCAATTCACATGATCCCAATAGTTAATATTTCCAATTTAACTAAAAATAAGTTTTGAAAAAATACATTTCCAAGTCAAGAAAATGGTTACATAAACCATTTAAAGAAGGAAAAACAACCATATTAATATTCAAATTAAAGGAAAACTTTTTTAGGTGAGTTTGGTCAGGATCATCCAAAAGGATGGTCCTGTCAGAAATACAAGAAATGTGGTGGGTATCAACAGATAAAGATACATATGCAGGTGCTGGCTGGGCTACTGGGATGGAAGGAAAACCCACCAAGTGAACAGGGCTAATTTGATAACATAGGAGAGGAAACAACCTAGCAAGAACATAAGCCAGTGGCTAAAACCATGAATTAACCAAGCCTTTAAGATTGATGTATGATACTCAAAAAAATATGGGTAGAAGGGATTTCATAGACAACAGATTCTTGCTGGTGGTTGGGCCTTGGGGTGAGCAGTGGGGTCATTGGTACTAGATAGGCAGGCAGGTAGTTGTACTTGAAAATCCTAGGCTAGATGATGTACTAAATACCTTCTTGATTCACTTGTTCCATTTTGGTTTAGCATATCTGCTAAAATGATATTTATCAGAGTGAACTCTTTTTAAACTGGCAACTGTGGTAAAAGTGACTTCCTGGTGCTTGACTTCCTGGTGATTGACTATCAAGTAAAGTAAGAATTCAGCTTTTTTCCTGATCAACTACTGAAAATTGGCACATTTTTTAATTAACAGATCTTGATGTACAGAAAAACTTTCAATATAAATAATTAAGCTATACAACTATGGTGTACTAAAGTGACCCCAAAAATCCCAAAAATGCAATAAAAGCTATAATTTGATTAATAAGAATAAGGAGAAAACAGCAATTTTGTCTCATTTCACTATGTAATTTGCACTCTTGATTATAAAAATATATTTTATTACCATAAAAGTTAAAATCCCAATGAGACAAAATATACATAAACACAATAATATAATTTATGCAAAATATAAAGAAATAGTTTTTTATTTGATATACTTCATATAAGTACAACTGTGAATATCTTATGTTTTCTTAGAAAATTAACAAAAATTAAGATATTTCATTCACTTTCAATTATAACTATTCATCTCAAACATACCATATATACATAAAAAATCAGTACTATCTAATTAAATTAAAAATAGAAAAATTAAAACTAAAAACTAAATGATCAAAACTAAAAAGTAAAAATTAAAGCTAAAAAAATAAAAGTAAAAAACATAGAAGCAAGCAAGTTTATTCCTCCCCCTTTCTGCCTTATTTATCTTGGCCCCTTTAAAGAGGGAAGTTTTAATGAGCTCAAGCTGCTGTTTGATTTAAGAGGCCTTGTACTTGTGCTTTGTGGCATCCTGTATGGTCTTGGTGAATAGGGTGGAGCAGGTTGTGGGCTTGGTGGGGGGGGACGCGGTTTGCCAAGTCACACAGCTTGGAGATGGTTTTCTACTGATTGTGCTGCAGGAGGGAAAATAACTTATTGAATTTTGGGTGGAGCCCAAAGTTAGCCTTGAGATGTTTGTGATACACCTCAAGTGCCAAAGTGGTATTCAGCTCCCCATTCACTGCAGCCTGGTACACATTCCAGCTGATATCAGGATTGATAATTCCTTCTCCCTTGAAAACTGGTCCCAAGGTTAGGATTCAAACCCTGACCCTGAATCCCTGCAGGCCACCGGCCCGTGTTTTTCTGAGGCCAAGACCCTGCAAGCTGAAGCCAAGAATGATGACCTAAATGGTGAAACAGGCCAAACCAAGGAAATTATTGCACCAAATGGAAGACCAATCACAGCACCTAATAGAGGTACTGAAGTGGCAACTATCAGCTTCATGAGCTTGAAGTCTATACTGGTGGCCAATCAAGAGCCATCCCCAGAAGGAGGCACGGGCCTGCAGCCTGACCCCATGACTGCAACTCTAGAGCAAGATAATCAAGTAGCCAATTTGAGATCTCTGACTAATGAAAGAACTCATGGCCCGGGTGCCATTTTGCCGCCTTTGAACCAGAGCACCCAGACCCCCAGGCCCACTTTTCCCAATGCCCTGATGAACCCCCCATGGAAAATATTAAGTTTGGAAGTGAGTTATTATATAGACCAAAGGACCCTGCACTCCAAACTTATTGCCATTTTTGAATAAAGGTTATGTTATTTTAGCTTATACAGCTACTGCCTTATTTTGTCTTTGTCATCTATCAAATCAGTACAAGATCTTATGGTCCTCCTGCCCACAGATTCCTGTCCTCTAGGTGTTTCCTTTGGCATCTTCCACTTCACAGAATACCCTCTAAAACCTGAATATAAGGATTGTATCCCAGAAAAGATCCTTGAACTAGATCCTTTGGCCCACATACAATCTACAGTTAGATACAACTGTCAAGGCCCCTGGATATTCTCAACACCCAAGTTGTTTAGAGGCAAATTAAAGACCTGTCTGCCTATGAACTCTGCATGGAACTGCCTATGACCCCCAAGCCAATGCCCACCTCCTCACCCAACCTCCCAACTGATCACACTGACAAGCTGTTTGGGATTGTGTACATCACCCTCACAGGGGTGATTGACACTATAATCCCAGCTGCCGGCCCGTGGTCCTGGGTGAGGAAGTCCTTCTCCCCTACCTTTTTAAGTTAGCTCCTCTCTTATGATGGGCTTTACCCACAAAAAACCCAGCCCAAGTGATTCCTGAAATCAACAGGATGGCCACCTAAGACTGGATCCTTGACAGAATCACTAGTAAAAATTAGTGTTGCAACTGAGCTTCCAGACTCGCCTGCTAATGTATCTTACAATACACAGGGGCGCTTGATGGGTCTCCCCTTGACGTATCTAACAACATGAACTAATCTGATGTCAATATCAAATGGCGGGTACTTCATCCTAATTAGGAGCGCTACCAATTCAACTTGCTGATCCCCAAACAAGTTATTACTCGGCTTTGAACCTTACATGGAACTTCCCACCATGCCACCCCCGTGTGGCCTTGTGGCTTTCCCCATATGATATATTAATCACAATATTCTACAATAAATGATACATTATTCTTATTATTCTGTCCTTTCTATTGGACTGTTGTCTTCCCCAATTCCAAATACTGAATCCTTATTGGTTCAGTTGCAACATTAGCTTAAATTTGTTTAAGCCAAAAATACTATTAGATTCAAATATGCGGCAGCCAACTCCCTGGTACTTGACAATTTGTCAAGTACCAGTGAGTTGACTTTACCACATTTGCCTTTAAAATGGGTTGTGCAGGTACTTGGTGAAATGCAATGGTCTTAAAGGTGAACCAGAAATTCAAAAAACTCAGGCCAAGGGCATGTAGTAAGGTCAGCAGGAGGGTTAACAGGTGCAGATGAGCTTTTTGGAGCTGTACAGTAGTTTTAAAAGCTATGGAAACAGCCAAAAATACCTCAGATTTAAACAAAATGATTTCAGATTTGAACAAAACCCAACTATCAGGTTAAAATATACACTCTGTTAACAGGGTTTATTGGTGTTAATGGGCAAAATGAGTCAACACAGCAACAAAGGGCTCACACGCAAAGCAAAACTATTCAAAATACAATCCAAAATACATTGATTCACAAACAAAATGGTGCAAGTTGACTTTTGGTGTACATATGTTTACTATGTGAATTGGTGACAAAATACACCCAAACGCAGTGAGTCAAAACTCAATCCAAAAACAAAACACAATAGCAACTCACTATGTAAACAAAATCACTCACTCAGTGTGTAATGGATTATAATCAAGAATGATACCAAGGTATATAAAATAAGACACAAGATATGAAACATAAATTTCAAAAATATTGTGTTG
>QTSX02001059.1:0-50629 GCA_014839935.2 Entomophthora muscae | reverse complement strand
ATACCACAAACCTGTCTCTGCCTCAGTAAAGGAGAGCACTCAACCAGACTGGTTCCAACTAGCAAACAACCTCAGGAACATCAGGAGGCAGCTGTCAAGACAAAGCCCCCTCCTGATGTACCAGAGTAACCCCTTAAGAGGGGGTGTCAAGGATCTGGATGTACAAGTATTATGGCTATCACCAACCTACTTAACATCCAGTCATTGCCCAATTTAGTCCCCTTCCAATATACCGTTTGACATAGCAAGAATGGTAGCCAAGCAATATCACCTGACCGTCCAGGTATCCAGTGGCTCAAACCCATCTAGCACATGACCAACCCCTAGGTTCAATCCAACTAAACTCCTGCCACAGCCAAGTCTATATAAGTCTAAAGTATTATTTAATAAAATATACTTCTCTTCTTTCTTAATTCCATATTTGAAGATTCCCCAAAAGGCGCTCCTTATCACTATGTACCCTTCTAATATCTTGGTCCCTGGCATGTAGGGTGTCCAGTCAGGCGGGAGGCCAGACATAATTCTGTTGAGGATTTGTTGGCTGCAGTGTGTGCGGGCAACAGGCGGAATTTTTCAAGATAAGGTAGGATGGAGAGCCTACCTGTGCTACAATGTTGTAACTGTGCTGTTTTAGCAGAGTTACAAGGGGAAAATGATTAGAAGCTAGATAATATTCTTTATTGAGAGATAACTATTATATATTGTTGTGAATTGTGAATATCAGGAACATGATTGTGATGATCACTTGGTTGGATGGTTAGGTGATGGCTTGATCCTGGTAATGATCCAAGCGCTAAATCAAGTTATTCACTGTATGAGATCATCATTTGCTCATGTTGCTGTTTCTGGGAATTTGAGTTGACTTCCCTATTTGACCAGGGTTACTGGGAAGTTGGATTGCGGATCATAAACCTGCTTAGCTAGAACCTTTCCAGGGGGTCAACCCAGTTGTTTTGACAATATCCTTTGTTTTTTATTTAACATACTTTATCAAAACTATACAACTTTTTTTTAATTATATCAGTCTACCCTTTACTCATTCCTAAAAAGGGTGACTCTCATTGGATATTATTAAAACAAAAGCTCATAGTTAAAATATGAAAGTTTTAAAATTGTAAAAAGCTCTCGAGCGGGGAATTGAACCCCGGTCTCCCGCGTGACAGGCGGGGATACTCACCACTATACTACCCGAGAATTAGCGCGCCAGAAAGAGGTTAAATATTTAATCTTAACCAAATAAAGTAAGCTTAACTAGACATAAGATAACAAAGGCGTTCTCTTAACTTTAAATGTAATTTATGAGATATAAACAGTTGGTAATCTTTTTACACTAATTATATTCACCTTTAAAGCATGTTTTAATATTGTGGATAATATAGGAGAACTTTTTCATGATACATTTTTCAAATTTATTAATTAATGTAGGTATTACATTTAATAATATAATAATTTGGGATTCGATTTTTAAAATATAACTTAATATGAGTTCTATTTTCAATTTTTCTCATCATATGACTTTTTTCAGAGAGAATTATCATGTATAAACAGTTTTTTTATTTAAAAATGGATAAATGTCAACAGATTCCATTTTTTGTATCTATATTTTTATGCATCAAGTTTAATTACATTGTTTCAGGCTTTGTTGTCAATAAATAAGTTTCAAAAGCTATGATAATAAGCAAAAAAATTAAAATCTAAGCAAAGATTACTCATCTGTAAGTGAAATCAACTAATATTTAAACAAATCCAGCACATCTCGGAACAAAACTGAAATGAACCCGAATCTATTGTAAATCAATAAAAAATTAGTGATATTTAATTTTTTTACAAATGAGTTTTTTCTTGAATCAGTTTTTTGCTTAACACTATATCTTTAAAAACTACTGATTGATAAATTTTATATTCTTTTTTATGCAATATATGGATTGTATAATATGGGTTATGATTTTTTATCTGCAGATGGCTACTTAATTTACATTTCATTATAACAGAGAATTTTTATTCATATGAAGTTTTTGTACACATTTATAGAACTTTTATTTTAAACACCTGTTGTGTTTGGCTCTTGAGGAAGACACCCAAGAGAACACAGCAGGAAACCTTTATTTTGAAAGGGTTGAGGTTTAAAGCTAGCCTTGGGTTAGCCTTCAGGGCAAATTAAGGAAGCATATCTTGATTATCTGGAAAGATTAAAGTGAGTTTACTTTTAGTGAAAAGGACAGTAATTATTAAAGATTATAAAAGCTAACACAAATATGGATAAACTTGTTTTTATTCAGAGCAAGCATTCTACTTACATAGTAGAATGTAAGCAGATATTGTTCACTAGGTAGGCAAGAAGGCTGGTTGGATTTGAAATTGTACCAGGATCAAATAACTAAGGTAGCACAATCCAGAATGTGTGGATATTGCAGCCAACCTATTTAAGAAAAGGGGGGAAGCTGTAGAAGTCAAAAAGAAAACCCAACTAGGTGTTACAGAAGTAACAAGCTCAAATCCCCAAATGAGATTCAAACCCGCTACAGCCACCAGGTGGGGGGAGCAAGTGGCAGGAGCTTCCCTGCACCTGGATTTTCTTGGAAAAGTAAATATTCAGGTTTAGGACTCACTCCTATCCTGACAGAAGCTACGGGGCCCGTCCTGGGCCCCAAAAGCTATGTTCAAGCCTTGGTGGGTCTAGCTGGGCCTGGGCAGGCTAAATTTTAGCTGCCCATAACTCCCAGTTCAAGCCCACCCTCCATTTAGTAATTTGGGGTTCCCAAATGAGAACCGCTTTTTTAATTAAGTTTTTTTGCCCCAGAAATGCCTGTCAAGCCAGTCCAAAGATAGTAATCAAATTGAAAATGACCCCATGACACCTGCAGTCAACCCTGCCAGAACCAATATTCAGTCAAGCAAAGATAGGCTACCAGCAAGCCAAGCAGCTGTTCCTGAAGACCCCAAAAATGATGATGAAACAGCCAACCAACCAGTCAGGATTTGAGATGCCAAACCTTACCACCAAGATAGCACTAGAAGAATGCCCAGAGGCACCTGTAGGTGAATGATCATATAAGCCAGAAGCACCAGAAAGCTTCTGTATTATTATTTTTACCAAATAAAGTTGTTATGAACCTTTGGTTCACCAATCTAATTCAATACATATTTCTGATACTCTTCCATCTGTAATCACCTAAGCACTAATACTCACCCTCAGGAATTGAATGCCAAGCACCAGCTGACAAACCAGAAGCGTTTGATTACTACCGCCCTCCCAACGCTCTGTTTGATCCCGTGCACTTCACTGAGCATCCCCATAGCCCTGACCACAAACCCTGGAACTTGGAAGACTTGCAGTGGTACACTCACTCAGACGCTCCCAAGGACCCCTATCAAATAATCCATGTCGGCAAAGAAATCACTATATACCCTTTGATATTCAACAGGAAATACAACAATCCTGCTGCCTACTTAGTCCTAATGAAACCATCCCTGACACACAAACCAACCATCTAAAACCCCCAATTCTGATGCCATCAGACAGAGTAGTCAATTCCTGGGAGTGCTATACCTGACACTCACAGGCTTGATTGGTTCTGCCTTTCCAGCAGCTGAACCCTGGACTGTTGCTGGGAAGACTCTCTTCTACCTGGTAAAGTTAGGTCCCATCATCTGATGGGCCATGCCTGTAACTGCATCCTCCCCTCCCTCACCTGAAGGGGCATCACAGTCCTCCTGGTATCCTGACAATAGGTCTTTATAAGTATTGCAATTCACAGGCCATACTAAAATAGCATTAATAGCACAATTTACAACATTGCCCCCTCAAGATTGAATGCTGGGACTTGATACTTGTGGAGAATTTAGAATGGACCCTAGAAAAAGGGCACCCAGAGGACAGCAGCTTGATGGTATAATTAAATTACTTCTTAAAAGTGACCTCACAGGGCCTAACCCATAGATAGTCCAGTTTGTGTGCTTAACCATCAGTATAGTTCTGATAATTTAGTACTAGATCATCTATCTGACACTCAGGGAGAGAGGCCCTGGAAGCATTGGAAGGTGACAACTCCAGTGATTTGACTTTATAGGCAGAGGTTTAGGCAGAGGCCTGAATGTCAATAATAAAATTGGTCAGTTCTTTCACATGGGTATCTGGGTTAATTGCAGCATCAAATTCTACTAGTAAGGATCCCAATATTTAGGAGGTGGTAGATTCACGTATGTGACAGATCCAGGTCTAACCATTCAAACTTACTGTTATCTTGCCCTTGACTCTTGTTACCAGTACCTTCCTGTGACAAAGCTTTGAGGAGCTTTGCCTCCAGGGAGGCAATTTTGTGAGACAACACTTTATTGTCATCTCTCCAACGAGCCATAATTTTGACACTTTTTCCTCTCTATTTCTTAGCGCCTCAACTTCACAATTGGCTCTGTCCTTTACTTGTTGCAAAATTTCATCAAATCCCAACAGCAAGTTTCAGGATTCATATGAGTAACCTCAATTCATCTGTGCCAGGGTTTCCTCTCTGGCAAAATATTTGGAGTATAGTTCTTCAAAAGCCGCTTTCACTTCTACCAAAGATTCCTCAGGTGCAATCTTAGAGACCTCCAGACTTGCCCAAGCATACTCAAACAAGATGGTAGGAACTTTCTTTCTTGCAGCAGCAACCTCAACACAAAGCACCCTGAATTTTGCTCTTTCAAATATTAATAAAGAAGACATGATAATTAAAAAGAAGTTGAGGGGAAAGTGTCAAAATCAACAATATATATATTTAAAATTAGCTGTTTTTGCTTATATACCATTCAGGGTATATTTGGCTGAAAACCCCTCTGGTTCCTGAATCAACCTATGATTCATATCACATGGTCTATGGAATTTGAGTCATCCAAACTTAGATCTTTACCTAAAAGATCACTGATATTTCTCAACCTATGAGAACCAACCTACAATGGGAAGAAGTCACCTGACTCCCTTCATCCCAATGTACCAACTCAGCATGGAGATTTCCCAGCTCCTGGCGCCAAAACCATGTGAATTACACATCTCAAAACCCAGCTATTGATGTTCCAACTGGGAACCAGCTGATAAAACCTGAATTTCTAGGCATCACAACCTTTATTCAGTTATTGTTACATTTAATGGTTTTTTTGCGCCTTAAAACCCTGTTAAAACGCTTCAAACCCAAACAAAACACCACAACAGTGTTTTTAAACCCAAATTTGGGGGTTTATCTATGGTTAATTATAATCATACCTCTTGACACAGTCAAGGCAATTAACCAATATAATTAAATCCTCATTAATTATATTGCAATATTTATTAACTAACCTTTTCAGTCAATTAACTCAATTTTGAGACGCCCAGTCTCCAAGATTGATTTGGCTAATATTGCCTTCTGTTCTTTTATTGAATATAGATACTAAGTTTCCAGGAACCTTTATCTGAAGAATTCCAACCAAACCTATCTACATAAAAAATAGCAAAAACATAGCAACTTTATATCTTGGAGTATTTATTTGGCTAAATACTTAACAGTGACTGTTGTACAGTCACAACATATGTAAAACATGGCAAAAGAGGATTGTTGTGTGACAGTCCACATGGAAGCTGTTGTGCAGGCAAGGGCTGATTTGGTCACAATAAAGACTCTATGCTGAAAGTTGGCAAAGTATAGTGGTTTTGGGACAGGTAGAGACCTAGTAGGTAACATTGGCTACTAGGGAGGGCAAAATTGGCTGCTAGGGTGCTGGTTAGGTGTCTTCACCCAGTAGGTAACATTGGCTACTAAGGGTGGGAAATGTGGTAGCCTAGCAGGTAACATTAGCTGCTAGGGGACTGGTTAGGAAGATCCTAGTAAAGACTAGTTGAAGGACTGGTGGTTCACAGAAAAGACTAGTTGAAGGAATAGTGGTTAACATCAAAGTCTAGTTGAAGGACTGGAGGATCCCAGTGAAGACTAGTTGAAGGACTGGAAGTTGATTGAGAAGGAACAGAAGAAGTAGATGAAAGAGCAGGAATTATGAACTGGAACTGTTGGAAATGAGATTGATGATGAGAAAGAAGAAGTTAAAAGAATTAGATAAACTACCAAAAAGATATGATAAAAAGATGAAGATAAATATCATATAAGAAATAAGAACAAAGAAAAAATGATTTACAGAAAATAGACTGTAAATTTATAAGGAATCAATTGAGTAAGAAGGAGCCAAAATAGCCAAAAACAGGAGAGAGAAATTTTGAGGACAAAGGCTGGAGTTTTGCCAAAATGATTAAGTGAAGCAAGAGGTGAGCAACAGGCGGTTTAGAATAGCTGAAAAGTTGAGGAAAACTTGGAGAAACGTTGAGGAAATTAGGGTTCAAAAATACCTTAAGTAAAACATATGTGGAAGCGCTCAAGTTTGGCTGGAGAAACATGACAGGAATCACGGCAAAACCTTTTGAAATGCTGAGCCAAGATTTTTCCGGAGCAAGACAGCGCTGGGTTCAAACCATGATCAAGAGAAAGTCATTTGGGTGAACTGTTTGGCAAAACAGTTGAATCCAAGCGTTTGATTGGCTGCAAGTCAAAGCCTGTTTGATCAGTGTTTTAATGGCTTTAACTGAAGTGTTTAAGCCTAAAAAAATGAGGGAATGAAGCAGAAAAAATCTGGTTTTTAATTGGCTGAAGTAAGTTAAAAGAGTTGGTATATTATAGAGCAGAAGAAAATGGATAGTTTAAGCCTTAAAAAGCAAATTTCTGTGAGGGAAAAAGTACTGAAACAAGGAGCTATAAAAGGAAGAGCTATTTGAAGAATTTCAAGGACTGAGAACAGTGGATTACAAAGACCAAAAAGATTATACAGAGAACTGGAGACCAAGATAAATGTGCAGGAGCCCAAGATAAAGGAGCTGGAGCCTAAGACCAAGTACAAGGAGTCCAATAAATTTTTAGAGGACTACAATTATTAACATATATCAGTTGTTTCCTAGATCCCTGGGGCATATACCAGAAGCTTTCTATGGGGATCTTCCTTCTGAAAGCAAATAAAAGCCCGTTTAAACCTCTGCCCAAGTTTCCAAGTGATACAGATAATCCCTATGAGTGAATTTACCAATATCTTCTACCCTAGCCAAGGGGAGGATGATACCTATCATCAGAGTTGTAGAAGGTTTGCCACTAGTAAGACTTCCCAGGAAGAGTGGGAGAGGTTGACTAGACACCATAAAATGACTGATAGAGGAAGTAAATTTATTGGGAATGGGTTTACTAGGTTGTTGAAGGATTGGTACAGGCTCAAAGAGGGTCTAGCACCAGCTGAAGTACAAGTGCATGGTGGGGATGCCTGCCTAGTCATAGGGAAAGTATTGGAAGAGTTTGCATTAATTCAGGCCAAGTATAAACTTCAAGCTAGCCACCTACCTCTACTAGGGAATGACAACTCCTTCCAGCCGGTCCATGGCTTTGACCTAGGACACACCATGGGGACTGGTGACCAGGCACCCCACAGTTCTGTTACTCAGTTTTTTTAGGCGGCACACAAAGAGGACAGTAGGGAGGAACATATCTCAATTTGCAGCATCTGAGAGGGTGAGTTTCCTCACAATAGTGACAAGAGTGGAATTGGTGTGCTTAACAGTCCCATTGATTGATGGGTTATAGAGAGATGAGAAGGATTAATTATTGCTCACAGCTTCCACAATGGTTATGATCAAACTAGTATTAAAGTTGATACCATTGTTAGAGAGAAAGTTCTGTGGACATCCATGTCAATAAAAGATATATTGGAGTAGTAAATTAGTAATAGTTTTAGCAGTGATATTCTTGGTGACCATGGTTTCAACCCATTTACTGAAATGGTCTACAACAATTATAATGAATAAAAAACCAGAGAAGAATCAAGGGAGAAGGACAACAGCATTAATAATCACAGTGTGGAAGACATTCTTTGGAGGAATGAGCTTGAATTCATGTTTCAAGGGTCAAGGGTACTGCAGCTAATAAGAGTTTATAAAGAGAGAACATCATGGATAAGGAGACACATATGGGTCATTATTTGTTAGATTAATCTGTTTCCTATTAACTGTGCTACTTAACACTTTAAAATTTTGTTTTAATTTTCTTATCAATAAATTTAAATAATTGTAACAATTTTATCAAAATAAATCTTATTTAATCCTTATAATATAAAAACCTATATTAAATTAATCATTTTCTACTTACAGCTAAATTAAACTGTATTAAAAGCTAGTAACAATCTTATTTCATGTACCATTTTTCTTGAAAGCTGATTAGTAAAAAATGACTTCATTCTAAAAAGAGAAACATAAAAATACAATAAAACTGATACAATGCTTTTTGTTGGAAATTAAATTGTTGCCTAAAATCTTAGCTTTTTTAAAAATATTTAATTTAAAATATAATAATTTTTGAATCCCTCTTTTTAAAAAGAGGGCATACAGCTTTTTTGCATATTTAATAAATAAATATTAAATAATTTTGGATTTGTTTTATAAAAAATCTAGTAAAAAGTTAAAAAAACTAAAACTAAAATTAAAACTAAACTTTTATTGAAATTTCAGCGATCTCATTTAGCATAAGTAATTTATTCTTAAGTTAGATTTTATAGAAAATATATAATAAGAACTTATAAGAGAGTAAAAGTTTTTCTTTTCAAATTCTTAAGTATTTAATATTAATAAAATGGCTTTATACAACTATTTAATAAAATTATATTTTTATACTGTATGCTAGAGATAATATGTATAAAAAATCCAAACATAAAGAATGTATCAAATTCTTGCTTTATTTAATTAAATTTTATAAAGGTTGAAATTTATTTAAACTAAATAAAAAATGATCTTAGTCATTGTATCTATAAAAATAAGATACAACTTTAATTATATAAGCAAATATTTATATGTGATTAAAAATAACATTTTTGTTTTGATAGATTTAAGATATATAAAGTTCATTTTTTATGAACTGTTAAAAGTTACAATAAACTTAAGTTTATTTAAACAAAAGGTTTTTGAGTTGGTTACTAGAAGTAAGCTAAATAATAATTTATACTTTAAATTTAGTTTACTGATTAAAATATCATACTTTAAGAGTTAATTAGCATATTTTATTTCAAATAATAATTTTATAAGCTTACATTCAAAGCCGCTTCAAGATACTAAATTGGTATTGAAATATAACATTGCAGCACAATTCCAAAAGCTGAGATTAAGGGCTTTCTAATGATACTAGTTTGAGCGAGATTAAAGTACTATTTGCTGAGATATCAACGGTTAACCAGAATATAAAAAGGGGTAAATAAACAATGATATCAGACTTCAGGGGTGATATTGATAAATTAAGGAGATCAGTTGGGGATTTATGCCTGTAGTGCAAAAGCTCAGCTAACATGGTATTTAAAAAGCTCAACTTTACAGAAATTTACTTTACAATCCACACCTTTACTCCTCTCTGATAACTGCACATCTATTTCCAAGCAAGAACTGCCTGAACCAAGCCAAGGAACCCAACCACAGTCATTATGGAACCCATCAAGTTTGCACCTCAGATGACACCCTTCTTCTCACTGGGGGCTTCTACTAAGAGAGAAAGAATCTCTATGCTTAAACAAGCATTCCTTTTTACTGCTGGCAGTGATCTTAACAGCTTTGTTGAGCATTTCTTATTAAAAACAGAGTTTGGAAAAAGTACCTTCTTACCTGTCATAAAAAATTCTAAGACAGATGATTTCCTTAACAACCTAAAGGAATTGATGTCAGAGTCCCCTGCCAAGCACCTTCCTTCCCTAAGAGCATTGGTTACATCAAGCTACAGTCTGAAAGAGCTTTGGGATTGTGGATTTAAAATGACAAAAAATGAGTATTCATATTCTAAAAAAATAAAAAATGCTAAAAAAGCATCATTAAATTCAAAAAATAAAAAAGGAAAAAATGATTCAGTAAAGAAAGAAAACATAAAAAATATTTTAAAACACATATTAAAAAATTCATTCCCAACCAGCCAATTCACTAAAAAATCCCCTGGATTGATTTATGAAGAATTACAAAAAGAATTGAGTGAATACTCAACTAAAATAAAATACTCCTTATTGAAAACAAAAAGAAATTTATGAAGATATGAAAATAAAAAACAATATTTCTATTTCACTTTCCACTTTCTATAAGCTTATTCCTAATAATATAATTAAAAGCAAAAAGCAAACTGATAGGTGTAACATTTGCAACTTAAAAAAATCATTAGAAATGAAGAAAAAGGATTTGAGTATAAAGAAGTTGTCATTGCCTAAATCTATTAAAGAAAATTTGGAATCTATTGACCTACATGAAAAGTTTTATAAGCATCAAAATAAAGAATTTATTAGTGATATAAATAATCTTGATAATAATTCATGTGTTATAGTAATAGACTATAAAGAAAACTTTAAAATAGGTGGGGGTCCTATAGAGACAAATAATTATTTTTATGAGAAAATACCTATTTCTTTATTAGGATTTACAATTGCTTTTAAAGAAAATGAGAAAATTAAATATGAGTATCATGACTTTTTATCTGAAATTTTATCTCATGACTCTTTGTTTTCAGGTCAGTGTTTGATAAGTCTGCTTAAAAATAATAAATTTAAGAATATTAAAAATATTAAAGTTTGGACTGATAATGGTAATCATTTTAGATCTTATGAATTCTTATATTATCTTTTTAAAGAGGTACCTAAAATTATAAAAGGAACAATTAAGTTTAATAGATTTGTTGAGTGTCATGGCAAAAGTATTGTTGATGGTCATTTTGGTGTATTATCTAAAATATTTAAACAAAAGGAAAATGAGATGTATATAAAAAATATAAATGATCTCAAAATGGTTTTTGAGAGAGAGGAAGAAAGAAAGGGTTTATATGAGTCACTTGTAAATAATTCAGATGTTTCCCAAAAAACCTTTTTTTACATCTATGATAGAAAATCTAGGCCTAAAAAAGCTGGCTTGAAGTCAAAGCATTTTATGTTAATCTTTCATATTTAATGAAAGATGGTGAGCTGTATGTTTCACCTTTGACATTTGAGGATGTTAAGGAGTACTCCAAAATAAATTATTGTGCAAAGTTCTGCACAGATGACAGAGAAATAAAGAGAGCTGATACTACTAAAGGATTAGTAGGACATGTTCATGAAGTTGGACGCATAACAAAAACTTATATTTCACATAGGGTAAATAGTCTTTTAAATACAACAACTTTTTTTTCTAAAAATAACTAAGAAATTAATTATATGAGCCAAAGATAGGGTAATAGCAATTATGGCTTTGGGGCTGCTATTACTCTCCCATGCAACTCATATATTTGATTCTTGGCTTATTAAAATAGAAAAAAGGGTTTTTAGCAAAAATACAGTTAATAGAAATAAGATTTATTTTTATTATTTGTATATTTTACACACTTAAACTTTTATTCAGTAAACTAAGCATTATATTAATGTTCAAAAAACATAAGTTTACGGCTTAAATGATACCAAAGAAGTTAAAAGTCTTTAAAATGCTTAAGCTGGTGCCTTGGCTTAATCTAACAAATAATGACCCATATATTCCAGCAGCTACCTTTTGCGTACAACATAGGATTCCACAGGGCTACAGGAAAAAGCCCTTTCCAGCTTCTTTATGGTTGACAACCAAGTCTCCTGCCACATCTCTACAGTTTAGTTAAAACCAACAACCCCCTCACCCCCAACGCTTATTTGAAGAGACTAGCACAGACGCTAATCAAGTTACAATCTGAGGTGTACTCTAAAAATTTGGCAACAAAGAAGAAATATATGGATTGTGTGTTAAAAACTTGGCCAGCCCTCCCTGTGTACAAGATAGGAAGCTTGGTATACTTCTACAGCAACCAAGGGTACGTTCACAAAAGTAAACTTTCCTCACTATGGCAAGGTCCGGTCAAGGTAGTCCAGAAAGTGGGAGTAGATAGCTACACTCTCAAGGATCTGGAAACTGGCCAACTGATCACTCAAGTCCACGCACAGTACATGTGCAAGGCTCCAAGTGATCAAGCATAAACCTCTTTATGGATAAAAATTTGGAAAAGAAAAAACCTAATGAAAATAGTCCATGGGTTGTTATCCTTTTTGCATCAAGAAGAGATAACGCTTACAGTAAGAAGGATTAGTACGGTTTAGACAACTGGTGCTTTATTAAGATACTATTGCCTCTAAACCCAGACGCAACTGGATGAGGACTTTGGCAATTGCTGCATAGATTATCCAGACATTAGGTAGTCAGCAGAATGAAAATGGAAGAAAAGGAGAATCATCTACAGGAAGGAAATTGACACGGTTCACACCAATAGAATAAGGAAAGGCAAGCCCCAGCAAGATGCATTCCCAGAGAAGACTTTCTTGCTGGGCATATTCCTTGTGTGTTTTACCCCTACCAAGTACATGACTCCTAAAAGCCACTCAATAAACTCAGGCATGTGGTGCAGTCTCTGATGATAAACAACCTTGGAGCCACTAAGCACCAAGTTTCCAACCAATGCCATGGACTGTTGACTCCCTGCTTGGCTATAACTAAGAAGCTCTAGGGTAGTACCCATAGCTTGTTGCAATTGATATTTTTAGCTATCTGAACCATGCCACAAGGGCACAGGGCCAACAGCAGACCAAGGATTGGACCACACTGCAAAAACCAGCTCAAGAAGTTTGAGAGCACGAGAGATCTGATTGTCCATCAAGTATACCCCATTGAAGAAGAAGTCCTGTAAGCACAACTGGGCATACCTTACAAGTTTCACCCTAGGGATTTGCCAATGAATGTTATTTCCTACTTTGAGCCTTTTTGTGGAGATTACATAAGGATTTTACAGAGCTGGCATAAGGGTTGACCACATAACTGCTGGTCCGCAGAATTGTAGAGTGGGAATTTTCTCCCAACAAAGAAAGACAACCATTTTGATGTAGGAACCTTGACTATCTTCTTGGACCACTATGAAAGTAGAGCATACCTCATCTTTGTTCAACTCTTGGAGAAGACTGGTTAAGCTTGGTGCAGGCTCATTGGTCTTATCAGTAGGATTGGTTGTAGAAGCCTTGCTCTTGTTAGTATGGTTCCTTTTCTTAGCAATCTTGGAAAGTTGGCTAGATGTAGGCATACCAGAGTCTTGAACTACAGACTTACTTGAGAGTGTACTTGGTTTATAAGAGACAGTACTGGACAAACTATAGAAGTTGTGTCTATTTTGCTGCCTAGAACCTTGGTGCATTCAGCTTCTTCTGAGGCTAAAACGGGTGAGCAAACATGTACATTCCCAACCAGGATTTTGGATATTCCCCTTTGGGTTTTGTTGATTCTCTGTTCTGGAACATTGGTGTAGCGTACAACTGGCTTCCTGTTCCTTTTTAGGCGGCTTACTATACTGAAGGAAGTTAAAAGACTTTTAAAGTAACGTCTAGTTTAGTGGGGGAAATGTTGTGAAGTGATTGGTTGTAAACTAGCCGTCACTGTACTCACACATTGATCCATTAAGCTTGGTGAACCAAAGGACAATGGTAATCTTGTTCTGGATGATAACCAGTCTAACTGATCAACTAAGTTGCACTCTGAGTCCATAAAAACCAACAATCATCTGATCATTAGTTTAATATTGGGCTAAGTAATAGAGGAAACTGGGCTGTAACTAGAGGATCCTGGCGTTCTGTGACTCTCATTAATCCCCTCTCTTACTATATAACTCTCTCCTTTATTTATTAAATAAAGAATGATTTACATAAACTTATAACTTATTATATACATTAGGCTGAAGAATTTATCTTAGCTTAATCTTTAATAACACATAAGGTCATATTCAAGTTAAGCAAAAATAGCCATCAATCACCCAATAGCTGAAGTTATGACAGGCGTACATGGCACTTCAGCTGCAGCCTACACTCTTCTTGAGCTAGCTTATGTCATTTATCAATTGGCTGTATCTTACATACCTATTATTGCTCTGGGAAACTACACCATATTTAGTTGATGCTTATAAATGGTCCTTAATCTGTCTTCCAACATTGGAAGGTAGAATTCTGGTATTCCATTTGTAGGGCTTAATCAGTGGTCTTTTTCTGGCTGGCGAGCCTTCTGAGTATTAATGCAACAGGTCAAATTGGAGATTATACGCTTTATAATAGCAGACTCAATCCAATATCAACTCGTAGATTATACGCTGTGTAATGCTGACCCAAACCAATAAGGAACCCAATTATACGCCGTGTAATGCTGATCCAAACTTGGTATTTCTTAGCCATATGTGCATCACTTGTTTGATATAGTCATATAAGTCCATCAGGTTAGGTGGGACTAAGTTGATACAACGTCCAGTAGGATGGAATGAGCAATATACAATTGATTATTACATGATTACACACCGTGTAATCAGTGATAATCATTATATTGGCTAACGTTTATACAACGTATAATGCTAATATCAATTATAATAAACTAGGAATTATATGGTGTATAATCACTACACATAGGAATGATAATCAAGTGATAATACGGTGTATAATTGTTGCATCTATCATAATAAACTAACAATTACACAGTGTATAACTGCCATATCCATTATAATATATTAGTGATTATACAGCATATAACTACTACGCTTAATAGAATATTAGCCTAGTGATAATATGGCGCATAACTGATAATGATCTGCGTGTAATGATTAGCCTGATCATTTGTGGTCAATCAGCCTAATCTCACACTGACGCTTACGGGTATTCAGTTCTTGCTGTCCCAAAACTATTGGGGTTCCCTATAAGTTATGTTCTGGAAAGACCACAACAACTGCTAAGCCTTTTTTTGAAGCCAAGGCAGTTGTCTCTTTCTCATACCTCACTCAAGCAAAGAGGTCTCTTGTGCTAGTAGAGTCATCAGAAGAGACTGCTGAAGTCTCTGACGCCCTATTCAAGAATATGTCAGTTTTGCTTCCTCTCCAGACTGTCTATAAGGAGTTTCCAGGATTGAGATGTATGGTTGAAAAGTGGAATAAAGAGCTAGCAGAAGCTCAAGACATCCTGGCTGTCCTTCCACCCTTTGGTTGTACTACCACTTGTGTGGAAATATCCATCCAGAAGGTGAAAATCAAGGCCGTCTTGGATACTGGATCACCTGTTAATGTTGTCTCCTCTAGGCTTGTCAAAAAGCTCAATCTTGCTCCTGACCTTAATTATCATCAGTTGTATGGTACAGCTGGGCTATTTATGACTCACACTATAAGGGCATATTCTGCTCTCCCCATGTGGTTTAGCAAGCTTCTCTTAGCTGCACCTGCTGTTGTCCTGGACAATGAGAGCACCAATCTCCTAGTTGGTACCCAGTTCTTAGGGAATATAATGGTATCATCAACTTAAAGGATGGCTACCTCTCTATCCTGGGGTAAAAAGTCCCTCTGATCTTTGAAGAGCTAGTTAAAGTTCCCGGGAAGCGCCTCAAGACATGTATCTTGGAATATCCCACCAGTGTTTTCACTTTAAAATACAATACCCATTCTACCAACATTAAGTGTCTGCCTATGGCTTGCCCTGCATCTGAAGGGATTCCTCTCTTGACCACTTCTGCTGTGACTATTCCTCCTGGATTTCAGGCTATCCTAGACTCCCAAATATTGTATGAGCTGCCCAAGCGTACATTCCTAGAGTTGTACTCTCCCCCCTTGTTAGGACGCAACAAACCCTATCTCTGCCCAGGAATCTTGGATGTTTCTCATAAAGACCCTATTCAATTGCTGGTAGCCAACCTAACTGCTCTCCCCATACATGTGTCTAGAGGGCTGGCTGTTGGTTATTGCAAACTACTAAATGCCCCTGATGTCCTGTCACTTCATTCCTTTGGTACGTTCCAGGATTTCAACCTACCTGAAGACAAGCCCCAAGTCTTATCCTTGTTTACTGTGCAAGACTTCCCACAACTATCTCCAGTCCAACAGAAGGAGGTGCTTGGTTTTCTATACCAGTTTTCAGATATCTTTGCTAAAGACAGCATTGAATATGGTTTACCAAAGGCTTTATCCACCAGATTGATACTGGAGACGCTCCCCCTTCTGCGCTAAATCATATTGCTGCAGTTGTGTGGAGGACGCTCAGGTGTCTAAAGAGCTCAAACAACTGCTAGACGCTGGAATAATGGCTCTTCCCAAAGTCCTTGGGCTTCCCCCTTACTCATTTTGAATAAGAAGGATGGAGGTCATTGTATTGTGATGGGCTATTGACAATTAAACTCTTTAACCAAGAAGGATTCCTACCCTTTGCTGTGTATTAATGATGCTCTCTGCTGTCTTGGAGGCTCTAAGTTCTTCTCTGCAACTAATCTGGCATCTAGATACTAGCAAGTTGACCTTTTGCCTGAGGATCAACAAAAGACTGCACTTATTACATCTGAAGGGCTTTTTGAGACTACACAAATGCCGCAGGGACTCTGCAATGCCCTGGCTACCTTCCAACAAGCCATGGACTCCATCCTCTGTGCCTTAAAATTTTCATGTGTCCTAGTATACTTAGATGATATAATGGTTTTTAGTGCTACCTTTACAGACCACCTGGCTTATCTGAAAGAAGTGTTCATAAAGATTTGAGAGTCTGGCCTCAAACTAAAACCATCTAAGTGTGCTTTCTTCAAAGAGTGTCTTGAATTTTTGGGCCATGAAGTAACCCAGATGGGGATTTGCTCCATGACCAACAAGGTTGAAGCCATTGACAAAAGGCTTCCACTCACTAACCTGCAAGAAGTACAAGTCTTTCTGGGTATGATGGGTTACTACAGACAGTTTATTCCTGACTTTCCAATACTAGTGAACCTTTGGTATAGTTGTTATAAAATGTCCCTTTCAAATGGACCGCTAGCCAGCAGCAAGCCTTTGAGACCCTTAAACAAAAACTCAAAGAGGCTCTCATCCTAGTGTATCCTGACTACAATAAGGAGTTCATCTTATACACTGATGCTAGTGACCTGGTTATTGGAGCCATCTTGGCTCAACTAGACAATGAAGGTGTGGATCATCATGTGGCTTATACTTCTCATGTCCTGAACAAGCATGAGAAGAACTACAGTGTGACCAAGAAGGAGTGCCTTGCTGTGCTGCATGCTATCAAGAAGTTCCACCATTATGTGTATGGCACCCATTTCACTGTGGTTATTGATCACTCTTTGCTCAAATGGCTACAGAAACTCAAGGAACCAGACAGACAACTAGCTAGATGGTCTCTCCGCCTGCAAGGATACAATTTTACTATGCTACATTGCCCCAGGATTTAACACCAAAATTCTGATGAACTGTCCAGAATGCTCATTCTTGCTCTACACGCTGCTGAGGCTGATCAACTGTATGAACTAATTGGGTATCCTTCCTCTTGGGAAAGCAAGACAGAAAAGGTTTGATTATCTCTGTCCAAACTATCTGAGGATACGCTTATTTGGGACAATCAACTCTTCAAGAATGTACAAGACCATTATCTGCCTTATATACAACCTAGTCTCCGCCTTTTGTTGGTGCTTCAATCCTGTTGGGAATTTTGACCAAGCAATGATGCCAATTGTGACAGAGGTCGCGGATATGGATTACAGCTACCAAATAATATAAATGGGTAGCATAAACTATATGCATAATAGATCAGCAGTAGTCTGCTGACTTGAATCTTAAACTGGTCAATGGCACGCGCCACCGCAGCACTTAAGTGATACATGATTTGCCACCGCACCGCCTCAAAAATACACAAGCGCCGCAACACCGCCTAGCAACAGGATTAGGCACCAAGGCGCTGAACTACTTTACGTCAAGCGCCAGGACGCCAGTACAATTATTTGCGAGTGCCAGAGCACCGCAATAATTTACATTAAGCGCCAACACAATTAATTGCAAGCGCCAGAGTGCCGCAATAATTAACATCAAGTGCCAAGGCGCCAGCTTTGAGAGGGAATAATGCCAAGATGCCAGGGTCAATTTAAATGGTCTATTTGACTCCTTGTTAGAACTAGATATGGAAAAGGAGTCCTCATGCTAGGCATTGCAGGATTGTGCCCTAAAGTAGAAGTTTGTCCCTTTTTCTGCTGTGCCAACTGAAAATTATTGCAAGTGCCGCAGTGCCTGGCAAATATTACAGGCACCACAGCGCCGCCTTACCTTTACATTAAGCGCCAAGGCGCTGGGTTCTGATTCCCCATAATCTTAAATTCCCTTAATTGTCACATCAATAAGCATTAAGCTGCAGTATGCTAAGAAAGCAGGAAGTGATCCTGAAGTAACTAAATTATTCCACACCAGCAAGGATCACCTGTGCTGGGTGAAGATGAAGATATTCTATTGGTTGACGTGCAAGAAGCGCCAAACCTAGATTAATAATTACCTAAATTAGGGGCGTGTTAGAATGTCCTAGAAGATATTTCTAGCAGCCCAGGGATTACCCTGGTAATAGGTATAAGAAGAATTAATTATTTACAATAAAATCAATCTTTGGACCATCTTTATTTTATTCTTAATCTGGTTGACCTTTATCCTAATCCTTAAGTGCTTCTGCGCAATCAGAAGTCATTGCTGGGCAATAATTATGGTTCTGTTCTATCCTGGCCCTTCTGATACAGTACTACTCATATCCTCACATATGACTGTATTCTGGAAAATGTCCTGTGCCCTATAATCTCAAATAATTGTGGCGCTGTAAAGCAAAAAAAGCGCAACAAAGCCCATAAAGAAACCAGGCATGGGGGCATAGCCAAGACCTTTGACTGGCTCCAAAAACATATATTTCTGGGAAAACCTCTGTTTGCTGATTCCAGACGTCATAACTAGTTACTACAACTGCCAGCTCCAGCAATCTTGAGCTGCCTCTCACATGTTCAAGCTAGTCCCCCCTCAACATGCCTTTCACACTGTTAGCATTGATGCTTTATGGCCTCTCCCCCGCTCTTGCTTTGGTTGCTGCTTTATCTTAATTGCTGTTGATCACTTCAGCAAGTGGGTAGAAGCTTGTTTTACTAAGGACATTACCGCTAAGACAGCTGCTGCCTTCCTTTTGCAAGATGTTTTCTACCACCATGGCTGTCCTCAAGTGTTGTTATCTGACAATGGGACTAAATTCAACACTAAGTTGGTAACCTCTGTTGTTGAAGCCTTGGGGTCTCACCTGTCTTTCTCTGCCCCCTATAACCCTTCTACCAATGGGGCAGTTGAGCGTGCAAATTGGACACTGGTTTTGATCATGAGGAAACTCACTTACTCTGACGCTGCAAACTGGGATCTATACTCACCCGCTGCTCTCTTTGCCCATTGCCTTAGAAAACATCACGTCACTGGAATTCCCCCTTTGCTATGCTATATGGGTGTGAGGCCACCACTCTGTCACTCTTTGGGCCCCCCTACTCTCCTCTGATAAGGCCATGAATCCTGAAAAACATATCAAGAATCTAGTCAATTGCATAATTGACATACAGGCCACTGCTTATACCTCTGCATATAAGACCAAGATGCTTGAGCTCTCTCCCAACAATGCTGGACGCTCTCCCTTGCCTGAGTTCAACATTGGGGACCATGCTCTCTACTATCAGCATAGAGTAGGAGGACGCTCTCACAAGCTAGATACATTGTGGGTTGGCCCTCTAGAAGTGACCTTCAAGCAAGGGTTCAAGTACACCGTGAAACTCCTATCCAGTGGTTGTATGTTTGCCTGAGTACATGCCAAGTTTCTCTGCAAGTACTACCCCCTAAGGCCAATCTAAATGGGGCAATGTTCTGAATTCTGATATTCACTGTGTTTTTATTTTTCCTTTGATGGGTTATTTTGAGGACAAATCTCTATCTTTTGCTTTTGCCCTTTGAAATTAGTCTATACCTGAACTGGGAAATAAAATTTTTTGGTTTCCTGACTCTGCCCAACTCACTTGCCCCACTCATGCTTGTGGAAAGTGATCCTACCGTCCATGTACTGTTTTGTGGTAAAGCTACACAGTATATATTCCATTTCCTATTCACCAATAAAAATTAAGTTCTATTCACATTTTTGTCTTTGTGTCTTCAAGTGCTTTAGCGCCTCTTTCTAGCCACAACTAGTAGAGATTATTCATCCAGGGCACAGGGTAATTGCATAGCCTTTCCTGCCATCTAACCAAGTCTTAGTATGAATCCAATTCTAAGGTTAGGATTCCCTGTTGTGTGTCTGTGCCACGCCTCAGAACACAGCAAGGTCAATAACTTGTCACCAGTTGCCAGTTGACTCCACAGGAAGCCTATACTGTGTGTTACAATGCCCTCAAATTGAACCAGTTTATTTACTTACACTTTAAGGAGCACAAGGCATCCCTCACCTTCATGAAGAGCATCAAAACTCTTTTGAAAGACATGTACTTGACTTGTGGTGGGACTGTGGTGCATGAATGTAAGGCCAATAACACTGGCACTACTTCCCACACTCCCCTCTGTATGACTTTGGGCTCTAATGGGAAGCTCAAACATCATAGATGTCATAACTGTGACCAGATAGGTCACCACTCTTTGTATTTTAACAATATGCAAGTAGAAGTATGTGACTCAAATGAGCAGGAAGAAAAATAGAGGTCAGTTCAGAGGCAGAGACACTCTCAGTTGACCAACCTCCCCAGTCTTCTCCTAATCCTCCTACTGATGATGATCTTCCCCCATCATTTAGTCTCACTATCTTCCGCCTCTATCATAGTCTTTTTAGTGACTCTGAAATCAAATATTCAGATTATGATGATGGTGGTAGTTATAGCTATTCTGTGCTAGTTGTTTCTAAACCTGTTTCTGTTTCTTATAAACTATGTTCAGGAAAGACCGCTACTACAACACATCTTCCTCCAGCTGAGGCCAAAGCTATGATAGCTTGTCCCTACCTAGCTCAGGCTTATTGCCCTCCTGTCTTAGTTGAAACCTATGAAGAAGCTGCTTGGCTGGCTGAGGCTCTCTTCTGTAATTTTCCTGTATCCTTACCTATGAAAACTGTATATAAGAAAATTACTGCCTTGAATACATATTATCAAAGTAGGAGAAAAAACCAGAGGCTTCTCAAGATGTTCTAGACGTCTTATCTCCGTTTGGAAAATATATCACCTGTGTTGAGTTATACATCTAGAAAGTTAATATCAAGGCCATCTTAAACACTGGTTCACCTGTCAATGTTAAATCTTATAATTTTATGGAGAGACTCAAGCTAGCACCAGATCTTACCTATACCAAGTTTTAGGAAAAGCTGGTATGGCTCAAACTTGTGCCATTGGTGCTTACTCTTCTTTATCAATGAGGTTTCTGAAACTAATAATTTTCTATTCTGTTGTCATCTTAAAAATGATAACTACAATCTTCTATTAGGCACACAGTTCCTGAAGGAATATAATGGGATTTTCAACCTTTGATATGAATAACTATCTCATAGGTTATGAGTTCCCACTAACCTTTGAATAGTCTCCTTGTATCTCTGGCAAGCAGCTTAATACCTAAGTCCTTGAGTACCCCATGCACATTCTCTCTCAAATACAGGACACACTCCTCTAATATGTGCTCACCTTGTCAAAACTGCAGGCTCAACCCACCAGCAAGGTTCCAACCAAGCGGGTTTGTGACACGCAATTCAATTACCCGGTCACTCAAAGCCAGACTAGGATGTCAACTCAAATTAGCAAATCCATCAACATGAACAGATGATGATCCTTCACGGTGGATACCTCAACTTGGCGCTTGAATCATTAACAGGATCAAGCCACCCCCTCTTCCATCCAGCCATGTGATCACCAATCATGTTCCTGCTATCCATTGATTCACAATAGCTATATAATCACTATCTCACAATAAAGATTATTATCTATCTTCTAAATATTTTTCCACATGTAACTCTGCTAAAACAGCACATTTACAACATTGGTAGCACAGGTAGGTTCTCCATCCTACCTTATCTTGAAAAATTCTGCCTGTTGCCCGCATACGCCGCGGCCAACAAATCCTCGACAGAATTATGTCTGGCCTCCCGCCCGACTGGACGCCGTATACTCCTGGTACCAAGATACCTGATGGCTTTGTTCTCTACCAAAACACGGTGATCCCGCTACCTGCCTTCAACGCCCTGTTTGCCCTAGGGTTCTTTCAGGCGCCTTCCTTGATGCCACAACCAGCTGACAAAACCACCATGCCCGCCTATGTTGCACAAAGACTTTGCAGCGCCGCCTTAGAGCCCTTTGCAGGGGCCAACAACAACAATGCTGCAGCATGGATCTAGTCTGCCCAAAGCAAGCTGGCTCAGATGGAATGCCCACAGCAATTTTGGATTGCAGAGATTTCCATTTTTCTGACCCATGACGCTGGCACCTGGTGTGACAAGTGGCACAAAGAGCACACTGACAAGAACTGGGACACCTTCAAACAGGACTTCTTGGCAAGATTTGTGATTAAGGATATGGCGCTCATGATCATACGCCAAGTAAGGAACCTAACCCAGACAGGCACCGTGAAGGAACTCACCTGCACCTATGAGGAACTCTGCTTCTGTGCCCCATCCAGCATGGCCTTTGATACCCCAGTCACACACCTCATGTACTACAACGCTCTCAAGTTGCACGTGATGAGACATGTGAACCTGGACCAGGTAACTAACCTGCAAAGCCTGTACTGTGAAGCGGAAAAAGCGGAACAAACATCCAACGCTCTGCACAAGGAACAGACTGGGAAACAAGAAAGACCCAAGGACTACCATCCAAGCGGGCGCTCCTCTTGACCACCTCCTGGAGGCAACAGCAACAACAACAACCACAAGCCCACAGGTTCAAATGGGAATGGGAATGGAAATAACAGCCAATCAAATTGTACCTATTTCCGTGTCACCACCACCCAAGGAACTCAAGATGAGGGAAAAGCCCAGGGAGAGCACTAAGCAAGCCAAGCTCTCCCCATGCAACTCCTGACTTGCCAAACAATGAATACCGACCCAAGGATGTGGACCAATGCCCAATGATCCAAGTGCCCTTGGAAAACCTGGTACTGTACACCATTGCCAGACATCCCAATAAATTGATGTCTTACCCTCTTCCGCTTTTGCAGTTACACAGGCTCAGCACTCTTGGACTTGGGCGCAGATTGAACTTTAGTCAACAGCAGCTTTGTGGATAAATTCAAGCTGGCCACTAATCCTTTTTGGATTAAAAACATGGTCCTGGCTGATGAACATCACATTGCCGTGACAAAAGAAACTGCTCCCTTCTCCGTCATGCTTGAGAACCTCCACTCCACCATCCAAGGCCCTGTCATTGACTTCCCTAAGTTTGGCATTGTACTGGGACTAGACTGATTACAGAAAAACAACCCCCACGTGGACTGGGCAACCTCAGTGTTGACCATCAAGCGTGAAGGTGTCAACCACCTCATTACCTGGACTCTGTAGACCAACTCCTACAAGACCATGTCTTTGTATGCATCACAGATACTTTGGACTAGAAGGGAAGCCTGAAAGCAATTGACTGGGACTCCTGCCAGTATGAAATCATACACTTCAAGGACCGCCAGGACACCTCCACACCGCAAGATTGCAACATTGTGGCCTGGCACCCAGAAATCTTCAAGGAGGCGTTACCTGGGCTACCCCCTGAGAAACACATCCAACACTCTATCCAACTCAAGGGGGCTGTACCCAAGGCACGCCCCATTTACAGGCTGACCCCAAACAAGGACAACACTCTGTGCGCCTATCTCAAGGAGGCACTGGAAAAAGGACTTATCTGCCCCTCACAGTCTCCCTTTGGGGCTGCTGTATTCTTTGTGGCTAAAAAAGACGGTACCTTACGCCTGGTCACAGACTATTGCACCTTAAACAAAGTCACCATTAAGAATTGTTACCCATTACCACTAATTGACAATCTCTTTGACGGCTTGGGAGGATCCTCTGTCTTCTCCAAGATTGATCTAACTGCAGGCTTCAACCAGATTTGCATCAAGGAGGAGGACATCCCCAAGACAGCCTTCCGCACTAAGTACAGTTCCTACAAATGTGTGGTACTCAACTTTGGCATGACTAATGCCCCGTCCACCTTTGTAACCTTCATGAACAAAGTGTTTGCGCCACACATAGGCAAACACGCACAGTGTACCTGGACAATATTATTGTCTACAGCCCCTTGGTGGAACAGCACCACAAAGACCTGAAGGAAGTCTTTGCGGCCCTGGCACAACACAAACTGTTGGCCAAGCCCTCCAAATGTCAGTTCTTCTGAGAGCAACTATCCTTCTTGGGACATATAGTCTCAAAAGACGGCATCAAACCCAACAGTCAGAAAATACAAGCCATCTGCAAAATGCCACCTCCCAAGGACAAATCAGAACTCTGCACTTTCTTGGGAATGGTAGGCTATGCACGACGCTTCATACCCAACTGTGGCGTCTTGACCGCCCCCTTGTCCGCCATAACAGGCGCCAAGTCCAAGTTTGTATGGACCCCCCAACGTGACCTCTGTTTTAGATGTCTCAAGGAAAAGCTCACAACAGCGCCCATCTTACAATACCCCAAATGAGACGGAGAATACCAGATGGAAACCAACACTTCAGATGCATCCATTGGGGGAGTACTATGAATTAAGAATAGTGATGGTGATTTCCTGCCTGTAGCCTACAAGTTGCGCAAACTGACAGATGGCATGTGTCAATACCCAATCCATGACAAAGAACTGTTGGCCATTGTACACTGCCTAGTCAAATGGTGTTGTTACCTGGAACAGCAGGAAGAATTCACAGCACTAACCAATCATAAGTTGCTCATCTATTTCAAGACACAAATGAACCTGTCACGCCGCCAAGCGCAGTGGATGGAAATCTTAGAAAGGTTTAACATGCTCATCCAGTATAAGCCCGGGGCCAAACTTGCCATGGCGGACGCCCTGTCCTGCCTGCATGTTTGCGCTTCTAGGGGAGAGAATGGGCTTGACCCAGAATGGCCTCTCCTAGTGCTACGTAAAAAAGACAAAGGGTTCCCTGCAGGCACAACCAATATCACCAAAGAAACAGTCATCAAGAATGAACTCCTCTTTGCTGACGTATACGGGACTTTTCACAGAAAAATGTTGGATGGCACAACCATTCCCTACATTCCCACACATCAATGAGTCAATACCTTTCTTTGCTACCACAGTGATCTCGGACATAATAAGAGCCAAAATCTATACAAATTCCTAAAACATAAAGCCTGGTGGCCAACCCTATACCACAATGTCCAGGAAGTGTTAGAACAGTGTGAGGTCTGCAAAAAGTTTGCCAAAAGCAAAACCCTGCCTAAGTCTGTACTCCCCATTCAAACCCAACTACTGTTCAAGGTATGGGCTCTTGACATTGTGGGCCCCATGCCAGGAAAACACAATGACAAAAAATACATCATCACAGCCATTGATTTTGCGACAAGGTGGCCAGTAGCCCAAGCGGTGAAGGCACACACTAGTAACAATGTCTGACAATTCATTGGCAAGGAGATAATCAGCAGGTTTGGAAAGCCAGAACTCCTGATAACCAATGGGGGCAAATAATTGACCTCCAAAGACACCAATGTGTACCTCATCAAGAATGGGGTCAAACACACCATCACAACACCATACCATCCACAGGCCAATGGACGCGTAGAGCAGCTTAATGGTAGCCTTGTGCAAGCCCTAGCCAAACTCACCGCTGGAAGACCTGAAGACTGGTATAAGCAGCTACCAACTGTGTTACTTATGTGCCAAACCTGAGTGAACAGATCCACTGGAAAAAGCCCGTTTGAACAGGTATACAGCACACAGCCAAATATCATTCAAGCATTGACAGGACCCAAACTGGAAATTCCAAGTCAAGTCCCCCTTGCTAAGATCTTCAAGTAATAGAGGCCAACAGCAAACAAGCAGCCAAAGAAAAGGAATGCTTACAAAAGACCTTTGTTCCCATCTGCCAGAGACATGGAGTTGGGGACAAAGTCTGGGTCATGAATGTTGACAAAAGCAAACTACAGCCCAAAAAATTAGGGCCAGCAATCATTCTAAAGGTAAACAACAATAACACTTACCTTGTGCAAGGGCTTTGGAAATGCAAGCAAGACAAGACCTTAAACCACAACTGCCTACGACCCTGCAAAGCAAGACAGAAACAACAAAAAACCACCCTGCCCGCCACTGAGCAACAACTGGTTCAATATGGCGCCTGGGCTCCCAACAACCTCCCTGACAACCTGCCTTCAGAGGAGGCCAACCTTCAGCCGGGGGGTGTCAAAACCACAGGCTTGACTTGCCAGCAAGGTTCCAACCAAGCAGGTTTATGACCCGCAATCCAATTACCTGGTCACTCAAAGCCAGACTAGGAAGTCAACTTGAATTACCAAATCCATCAACATGAACAGATGATGATCCTTCACAGTGGATACCTCAATTTGGCGCTTGACTCATTAACAGGATCAAGCCAGCCCCTCTTCCATCCAGCTGTGTGATCATCAATCATGTTCCTGCTATCCATTGATTCACAATAGCTATATAATCACTTTCTTACAATAAAGATTATTATCTATCTTCTAAATATTTTTCCCTGTGTAACTCTGCTAAAACAGCACAGTTACAACAACCTCTTCCATATTTTCCTGCTTTTGAAGGAGTTTTGTTGCTTGCCCCAGCTTTTATCACCATCTCTCTTGGCTCTCAGGTTGTTGAGCAACTTTTGTTATTGCTGGTATGTTCAAAGCTACAGATAGATGTTAGCCTTGCCAATGTACTCTACCTAATCCTATGCAAGAGCACTACAGACTACAATAGAATAGAACTTTGAAGATAATTACGTTTATTGATACTGGAGTACAATCTAGCCAGCGGCTGCAATCTATCCAGGTGTAACTAAGAACTTGTTTTTTTCTTTCAGGCGTCTGTATAAATATATACTGCAATAACCCTTGTTCTTGTCCTTTCAGAAAGTTCTCAGTGGCTACCTTTGCAATAGATCCATCTTTGCTAGCTGTGCCTATCCTGATTGGCTGTCCTTGGCACGTGTGTTGCTACTGGCCTTTGCAGGCGTATATGGCACTTCAGCTACAGCCTACGCTCTTCTTGAGCTAGCCTGCTGTCATTTATCAATTGTCTGTATCTTACACGCCTTTATTGCGCTGGGAAACTACGCCGTATTTAGTTGACGCTTATAAATTGTCCTTAATCTGTCTTCCAGCATTTGAAGGTGGAATTCCGGTATTCCATTTGTAGGGCTTAATCAGTGGTCTTTTTCTGGCTGGCAAGTCTTCTGCTTATTAATGCAATGGGTCAAATTGGGATTATACGCCGTATAATTTAGAATCAATCCAGTATCAACCCGTGAATTATCTGCTGTGTAATGCTGACCCAAACCAATAAGAAACCCAATTATACGCCGTGTAGCTCTGACCCAAACTCAGTATTTCCTGATCTTTTGCATATCACTTGTTTGATATGATCATATACGCCCATTGGGCAGTGTGGGGCTGGGTTGATACAACGTCCAGTAGGGTAGATTGGGAGGTGAGTGATAGATGATCTATAGGTTATATGGTGTAAAATCAATGATAATCACTATGTTGGCTAACGTTTATATGGCGTATAATTGTTACATCAATTATAATAAAGCAAGTAATATATGGTGTATAATTAGTACACATTGGAATGATGATCAGTGATAATACAGTGTATAATTGCAACATCCATTATAATAAACTAACAATTACACGGCGTTTAACTGCCATATCTATTATAATAACTAATGATTATACTGTGTATAATTACTACACTTTATAATGATAACCAAGTGATAATACGGCGTGTAACTGATTAGAATCTGTGTGTGATGATTAACCTGATTATTTGTGGTCAATCAGCCTAATCTCACACAGGTCATCATTGACTCTCAGATATCTTAAAATCTACCTGAGAAGTCCTTACTGGAGTTATTCTCCCCTGAGTCTCTGAGACACAAGGAACCTCATTTATGCCCCAGGATTTGGATCAAACTCATTAAGATCCTGTGCAGCTCCTGTTGGCTGACTTTACTGTTTCCCCCATGCATAAGTCCTGAGGGCAATTTATAGGGCACAAACATGTATTAGATAAAAAACAGATGGCTTTCCTATAGCTATTTGTGATATTTAGTGACCTCAACTTATTAGAGAAAGACCCGCAAGTGCTCTCCCTGTTTACTGCAGTGGATTTCCTCCATATGTCCCTAATATAACAAAAAGATGTAATTGACCTGCTAGACCAGTTCAAGAATACTTTTGCTTCTGGCCCCAATGACTATATATCAGCCAAAGGTATTATCTACCAGATTAACACAGGCAGTTCCCCTCCTTTCTGTGATAGCTCTTACTGTTGTATTTGATTAGAAGACGCCCAAGTATCCAGAGATCTAAAACAAATCTTGGATTCTTGGTTTTTAGCTCCATCCAAAAGCTTGTGGGCTTCTCCCTTTTTAATTCTCAAAAATAAGAATGGAGGGCACAGGATTGTAATGAACTACCATTGACTTAACTCATTTACCAAGAAGAACTCATACACCTTGCTCTGTATAGATGATGCTCTTAGATGCCTAGGAGGTTCCAAGTTCTTCTCTGCCATGTACCTGGTCTCTGGGTATTGGCAGGTAGACCTATTACCAGATAATTGCAAGAAAGCTGCCCTCATTATGTCTAAAGATTTGTTCAAACCCACTTTAATGCCCCAGGTACTCTGTAACATGCATGCTACATTCCAAAGTGCAATGGATTCAATACTCCAAGATCTTAAGCTCTCCTATGTGCTTGTGTATCTATATGATACCACAGTATCCAGCTCTACCTTCTTGGATCATCTAGAGCACCTCAAAGCTGTGTTCCTTGATATTCTCAATACTGGATCAAAACTTAAACCTTCTAAGTGTGCTTTCTTCAAGGAACAATTTGAGTTCCTAGGAGAAGGAATCAATCAGACTTGTATTTTCCCCATTAAAAATAAGGTTGAGACTATTGATGAGATGCTGCTCCTCACTAACCTCCATGAATTCTAAGTATTCCTGGATATTATGGGATATTAGCAACAGTTCATTCCTGATTTTGTTAATTTGAGTGAATCCCTTTTCTAATTTCTTTGAAATGTTCTTTTCAAGTGGACTGATAGCCAACAACAATTGTTTGAAAATCTCACAATTAATCTCAAGTGAGCCTCATTATGTTCTACCCTGATTATGACAAGTAACTTATCTTGTACACAGGCGCTAGTGGTGTAGCAGTAGGTGCAATCCTGGCTTAGTTGGACAGAGTTAGTTTATATTAACTAGTATAGTATTCTTCCAGAGTGCTCAACAAGCATGAAAAAAAATATAGTGTGACTGAAAAAGAATATATGGCTGTCTTTTACAATGTTAATAAGTTCTGCCACTACATTTATGAAGTCCATTTTACTGTGGTTACAGAAAATTTTTCTCTCAAATGTTTGTAACAACTGAAAGAGCTTGAGGGGTATTTAGCTTGTTGGATCTTACTCTTGAAATGGTATGATTTCAAAGTGGTGCATAGACCTGGTACTCAACATCAGAATGATGATGTTCTATCCATAATGCCCATCCTGTATATACACCCCACTAATTCAATCAATTATATGGGCCAATTGGATATCCTGATGACTGGCTACTGAAACTGAGGATATACACCTAGACCTCCAAGCCCTATCTGAGAAAACTGCCATTCAAGACCTCCAGTTGTTCAAAAAAGTCAAAGATTTTTAACTATCTTATTTACAACCTGGTATTATAGTAACTATCATACTTCAGGCCCACATTGATACTGGGCATGGTGGCATAGCCAATACTTATTAATGGCTATTTAAGAACTAATACTATAAAAATATGGGTCATTATTTGTTAGATTAAGCCAAGGCGCCAGCTTAAGCATTTTAAAGACTTTTAACTTCTTTGGTATTATTTAAGCCGTAAACTTATGTTTTTTGAACATTAATATAATGCTTAGTTTACTGAATAAAAGTTTAAGTGTGTAAAATATAAAAATAATAAAAATAAATCTTATTTCTATTAACTGTATTTTTGCTAAAAACCCTTTTTTCTATTTTAATAAGCCAAGAATCAAATATATGAGTTGCATGGGAGAGTAATAGCAGCCCCAAAGCCATAATTGCTATTACCCTATCTTTGGCTCATATAATTAATTTCTTAGTTATTTTTAGAAAAAAAAGTTGTTGTATTTAAAAGACTATTTACCCTATGTGAAATATAAGTTTTTGTTATGCGTCCAACTTCATGAACATGTCCTACTAATCCTTTAGTAGTATCAGCTCTCTTTATTTCTCTGTCATCTGTGCAGAACTTTGCACAATAATTTATTTTGGAGTACTCCTTAACATCCTCAAATGTCAAAGGTGAAACATACAGCTCACCATCTTTCATTAAATATGAAAGATTAACATAAAATGCTTTGACTTCAAGCCAGCTTTTTTAGGCCTAGATTTTCTATCATAGATGTAAAAAAAGGTTTTTTGGGAAACATCTGAATTATTTACAAGTGACTCATATAAACCCTTTCTTTCTTCCTCTCTCTCAAAAACCATTTTGAGATCATTTATATTTTTTATATACATCTCATTTTCCTTTTGTTTAAATATTTTAGATAATACACCAAAATGACCATCAACAATACTTTTGCCATGACACTCAACAAATCTATTAAACTTAATTGTTCCTTTTATAATTTTAGGTACCTCTTTAAAAAGATAATATAAGAATTCATAAGATCTAAAATGATTACCATTATCAGTCCAAACTTTAATATTTTTAATATTCTTAAATTTATTATTTTTAAGCAGACTTATCAAACACTGACCTGAAAACAAAGAGTCATGAGATAAAATTTCAGATAAAAAGTCATGATACTCATATTTAATTTTCTCATTTTCTTTAAAAGCAATTGTAAATCCTAATAAAGAAATAGGTATTTTCTCATAAAAATAATTATTTGTCTCTATAGGACCCCCACCTATTTTAAAGTTTTCTTTATAGTCTATTACTATAACACATGAATTATTATCAAGATTATTTATATCACTAATAAATTCTTTATTTTGATGCTTATAAAACTTTTCATGTAGGTCAATAGATTCCAAATTTTCTTTAATAGATTTAGGCAATGACAACTTCTTTATACTCAAATCCTTTTTCTTCATTTCTAATGATTTTTTTAAGTTGCAAATGTTACACCTATCAGTTTGCTTTTTGCTTTTAATTATATTATTAGGAATAAGCTTATAGAAAGTGGAAAGTGAAATAGAAATATTGTTTTTTATTTTCATATCTTCATAAATTTCTTTTTTTGTTTTCAATAAGGAGTATTTTATTTTAGTTGAGTATTCACTCAATTCTTTTTGTAATTCTTCATAAATCAATCCAGGGGATTTTTTAGTGAATTGGCTGGTTGGGAATGAATTTTTTAATATGTGTTTTAAAATATTTTTTATGTTTTCTTTCTTTACTGAATCATTTTTTCCTTTTTTATTTTTTGAATTTAATGATGCTTTTTTAGCATTTTTTATTTTTTTAGAATATGAATACTCATTTTTTGTCATTTTAAATCCACAATCCCAAAGCTCTTTCAGACTGTAGCTTGATGTAACCAATGCTCTTAGGGAAGGAAGGTGCTTGGCAGGGGACTCTGACATCAATTCCTTTAGGTTGTTAAGGAAATCATCTGTCTTAGAATTTTTTATGACAGGTAAGAAGGTACTTTTTCCAAACTCTGTTTTTAATAAGAAATGCTCAACAAAGCTGTTAAGATCACTGCCAGCAGTAAAAAGGAATGCTTGTTTAAGCATAGAGATTCTTTCTCTCTTAGTAGAAGCCCCCAGTGAGAAGAAGGGTGTCATCTGAGGTGCAAACTTGATGGGTTCCATAATGACAGTGGTTGGGTTCCTTGGCTTGGTTCAGGCAGTTCTTGCTTGGAAATAGATGTGCAGTTATCAGAGAGGAGTAAAGGTGTGGATTGTAAAGTAAATTTCTGTAAAGTTGAGCTTTTTAAATACCATGTTAGCTGAGCTTTTGCACTACAGGCATAAATCCCCAACTGATCTCCTTAATTTATCAATATCACCCCTGAAGTCTGATATCATTGTTTATTTACCCCTTTTTATATTCTGGTTAACCGTTGATATCTCAGCAAATAGTACTTTAATCTCGCTCAAACTAGTATCATTAGAAAGCCCTTAATCTCAGCTTTTGGAATTGTGCTGCAATGTTATATTTCAATACCAATTTAGTATCTTGAAGCGGCTTTGAATGTAAGCTTATAAAATTATTATTTGAAATAAAATATGCTAATTAACTCTTAAAGTATGATATTTTAATCAGTAAACTAAATTTAAAGTATAAATTATTATTTAGCTTACTTCTAGTAACCAACTCAAAAACCTTTTGTTTAAATAAACTTAAGTTTATTGTAACTTTTAACAGTTCATAAAAAATGAACTTTATATATCTTAAATCTATCAAAACAAAAATGTTATTTTTAATCACATATAAATATTTGCTTATATAATTAAAGTTGTATCTTATTTTTATAGATACAATGACTAAGATCATTTTTTATTTAGTTTAAATAAATTTCAACCTTTATAAAATTTAATTAAATAAAGCAAGAATTTGATACATTCTTTATGTTTGGATTTTTTATACATATTATCTCTAGCATACAGTATAAAAATATAATTTTATTAAATAGTTGTATAAAGCCATTTTATTAATATTAAATACTTAAGAATTTGAAAAGAAAAACTTTTACTCTCTTATAAGTTCTTATTATATATTTTCTATAAAATCTAACTTAAGAATAAATTACTTATGCTAAATGAGATCGCTGAAATTTCAATAAAAGTTTAGTTTTAATTTTAGTTTTAGTTTTTTTAACTTTTTACTAGATTTTTTATAAAACAAATCCAAAATTATTTAATATTTATTTATTAAATATGCAAAAAAGCTGTATGCCCTCTTTTTAAAAAGAGGGATTCAAAAATTATTATATTTTAAATTAAATATTTTTAAAAAAGCTAAGATTTTAGGCAACAATTTAATTTCCAACAAAAAGCATTGTATCAGTTTTATTGTATTTTTATGTTTCTCTTTTTAGAATGAAGTCATTTTTTACTAATCAGCTTTCAAGAAAAATGGTACATGAAATAAGATTGTTACTAGCTTTTAATACAGTTTAATTTAGCTGTAAGTAGAAAATGATTAATTTAATATAGGTTTTTATATTATAAGGATTAAATAAGATTTATTTTGATAAAATTGTTACAATTATTTAAATTTATTGATAAGAAAATTAAAACAAAATTTTAAAGTGTTAAGTAGCACAGTTAATAGGAAACAGATTAATCTAACAAATAATGACCCATATGTATCTCATTCCATTTTGTGCTGATGACTAAGCTTCCTTAAGATATGTACAAGACTTCCATTTGTTTTTTCTACCATTCCATTTGTTTGGGTATGATATGGTGTTGACAGAGTACCACAAATACCCATAATTTTGTTCATTCTGGGTATCATATATCCTGTGAAATTGGTCCCATTATCTGTTAGCAATGTCTGGGGGCAGCCATGTTTGTAGAGTATGTTCTCTAGAATGAACTTGGCTGTGGTAAGCGCCAACTGGTTAGGAATTGCTTTTGTTTCTACCCATTTTATAAGCTGATTCACTGCTACAATTATGAACTTGTTCTTGATAGCGGTCAGTGGAAGGGGACCTACTACATTTATAGCAACAGTATGAAATGCAAAGCCAGGTTGAATTAACTGGTGCTGATAGCACAAGACCTTTGGTTGCTCTATTGTACAGTCATGGCAAGCGGCCAGGGTTTCTGCTACATCTGAGTGCATACCTTCTCAGTAGCAATGCTGCTGTAGAAAGTTGAGGGTCTTATGGATACCGCCATAGCCCACAGTACAATGTGCTGATACTAATGCATCTATCTATAAGGATGGACTAATGTATGGTAACCACTTCCCTTTATACAACTTAAAAAGCTGATTATCCTTGACACAGGTGTCCACCACAAGTGCCTTCAGAAATTCTGAATCTCAAGCGGCTCCTCCCCCCACATAGAAGGTTTCAGCATCAGTTTGTTGTTAAGTTTGTCTGCTGCTGGGGAAACCAAGGCTATGGTAGGAAGATGTGAAAGACAATCTGTGTTCTGGAGCATGACTCCAGCGCAATGGATTATCTTGTAGTTGTAAGCTTGTAGCTTAATAGCCCATCATGCCAGTTGTCCTTCAGGATCCTTCAGGGTTTTCAACCATTTAAGTGAGGCATGATCAGTTACCACTGTAAAGTGTACTCCATGGAGGTACACTCTAAATTGTTGACAGTCATAAATGACTGCTAGGTATTCCCTCTCAGTGACTGTATAATTCCTTTTGTGACTATTGAGTGTGCAAGAACAATAACCTACAGGATGGTCTTGATCATTGTCATCCAGCTGAGAAAGAACAGCACCAATTGCTATCAAACTGGCATCTGTGTGTACAATGAAGGGGCGCTCAAAATTAGAATAGGAGAGTACTTGCTCTGTCACTAAGGTGGCCTTCAAGCCCTTGAAGGCTTTCTGGCATACTTCTGTCCATGAGAACTCAACATCATTTTTCAACAAGTAAAATAGTGGTCCTCCTAGACCCGCAAAGTTTGGTATAAACTGTCTATAATAACCAATCATTCCTAAAAACACCTGAACATCTCTCTTATTGGGAGGCGTTTGCATGTGTGTAATAGCTTTGACTTTAGCAGGAAAAGGCTGTAAGTCATCTTTGCTGATGATAAAACCAAGGAATTCCAAATATTCCTTAAAGAAGTTACACTTCCTTGGTTTTAGCTTGAGATTGGCAGCAATAAGACGTTGAAAAACGGCCTCCAAATGGTCCAAGTGTTGACAAAAAGTTTGTGAAAAGACATTAATGTCATCAAGGTAAACCAGAACACAAGTCAACTTAAGGTCTCCCATCATGGAGTCCATGGCTTGTTGGAAATTTGCGGGAGCGTTTGAAAGTCTTTGTGGAATCCTAGTAGGCTGAAAAAGCCCTTGTTCTGTAATGATGGCGCACTTTTCCTGGTCTGCTGCTGGAAGGGCAATTTGCCAGTATCCAGTGATTAGATTCATTGCGCTGAAGTACTTTGTGCCGCCCAGCTTGTCTAATGTGTCATTGATGTGGGGCAACAGATAATAATCCTTTTTTGTGACAGAGTTAAATTTGCAGTAGTCCATTACCACGCAATAAACCCGTCCTTTTTCTTTACAATCAACAGTGGTGAAGACCAAGGACTCTTGCTGGGTACCAGAAGGCCAGATGCAAGTAGCTTCTGTGGCTCTTTGTTGACAATGGCTTGGTTGGCCAAGCTGCATCTTATTGGCCTAGAGTGTATAGGAGCAGTCCCTTGCGTATCCAATACATGTTCAACCCCAAGAGCTTTCCCTAGGTCTTGGTCATTCTCTGCAAAGACGTCCTTATATTTCTCAAAGAGGCGTATAGCTTGGTCCTTCTGGTCTTCCTTTAGTCTATTTAAGGAATTGCGCGGGATAAGCAACAGAACACTCAGTTGGTTGCAGGGTAGCACAAATTTGCTAAACTTTCCAAAAGGAGTGACATCCATAAGGCTAGAGTTTTCCTCCAACTTCATGTAGCCCAGAAGTTGGTGTTTCTTCACCTTCAGTGATTTATTGGAAAAGTTCCCCAAAAGTACCAGAATCTCTTCCAAAGATGGCATGACAATCCCAGGTAGAATCTAAGGTTCCAGTCACAAACCATTGTGGAGTCCAGATACTTCACCATGCATTCCTTTAGGGAAACTGAGGCTTAGGTCTGTATTATGTATAACTTGAGAACCAGTTGGGACGGAGAATTTTCTAGAGGAATATAAAGGAATCCCTTTGTACTCTTTAGTGGCCAGAGGTAAAACCTTGATTTTGCGCTGACGCAAGGTGTACACTACTGGCATATCTCCATTGGTGTATTCCATATTAATATGATGGACCTTATTTATAGGGAGGTCTCTTGGTCCGTTGCCGTGATAAAACATTGGTACAGAGTGACCTAAAATACTGAAGGTACTATCCTGATGGTTGATGATAGTCTGTAGGTTGCCATGAAGCTTGTTCCAATTAAGATATCATAACTTTCATTGTACAGCACTATTGCTGGGGTCATTACCACCAATTTACCAAAACAAAGTGGTAAGGATGAATAGGCTCCCAACGCCTTTGTCTTGTCAGGTCCTGTAGTACCAAATTCTTCATTGTAATCCAGGTCAGGCGCAAGTTTCAGCTTCTTGACTAGCCTGGTTGACAAAATGTTCCCTGGAGCTCCAGAGTCCAGAATTGCTCTTAACTGAAGTTTATAAACCATCAGTTCAATGTATGTGTAGTTGTGTTGTTCCCCATAATGAGGTGAGGTAATTTTGGTAACCTTGTGAATGTATAAACCCTTAAACTGAGCAAGAAATGACTCTAGCGCAGTTGTTAGATTGGGCTTCAGGGATTTCAGGGTATTCAAGTTTGTGGAGACTTGTATCAACCTCAATAGTTGAGACAACTTTTTAACACTGTCACTCTCATGGGTGACCTCAGTGTATGGCATGGAAATTTTGTTTGCATAAGGTATATAGATGGTATCAACAGCTTCTTTCAAAGGTAGACTTTCTGTACAAATTGCTTGCTTCCTTGTGACTGTGTTGACAGCTAAAACTCTATGGAGCAAGTCTTTGTTTATTTCTTCTTTATCAGGCAAGTATCTATTGGGGCAGGCTTTTTGGTCCAGCAGGCTGACATTACAATCAGGAATGTTGGGGTCTGGGTCAATAGGTAGAGAGGGTTGGTTACTACTAGCAGTCAGGGTTTTCTCCTCAACCTGACTGCTTAGCAGTTTTTTGACTCCTTGCCATCTTCTTCTCTGTCCTTATCTTTGTCCTTGTCTCCTAGCTTGTCTTCTTTGTTGACTTCCTGGCCCAAGTGGCAAACATTAGCCTTGGGTTGTTTGCAATCCCAAGAGAGATGTCCTAACTGCCCACACTTGTAATATATGCAGGTGCTTGCCATGTTATTGACTGGGGGAGTAGCTACAGTTGTTGATTTCTTTGATGAGTCCCTCTCCCAAGTCTTACCCTTGGGATCTGTAGAAGAGGACAAAGTGGCTTTCTTATAGTCAGGAAAAGAAACCTCAAACTTCTCCTTGAAGGATCCCAAATGTTGCATAAGTTCAGGGACTGTTCTTGCACCATAGATCCCTGATTTGAGAACAATGGATGGTTCTCTATTGGGACGTACATAGTTTAGGAGTGCTCCTTTTACGTCAACAAAGGTGGCGGCTCCCATGGAGACTAGGGTCTGTGTTTCCAAATAAAAGCGCTTTGAGAAATCCATTAGGCTTTCCCCCTTCTTTATCTTCTCTTCTGTAAACTCCATCTTTCTGCAAAATAAAGCCTCTTTGCTGCCAAACTCCGGAATAAGGGCCCTTGATATGTTCTTGTAAGTCCAGCCTTGTTCCAGAAGTCTTGGCATTATTATTGTTTGAGTCTCCAAATCCAAGCAATCAAAGATGGCCACATTCTTCATGGCAGCATCTGCCCCATACATAGAGTTGTTATACAGCCAAAGGAACATGTGGACATTTTCTTTTTTTATCAAACTTTGGCAGATTTGTTGGCTTGAAGTTCTGGATAACATAAGAAGTACTAAAATTTAAAAACTTCTTCTGGGAAGAGGTGAGGTATTTCTCTGGTTTGAGGCGCGGAATTGTGCTTCAGAAGCTGCATCTCTGGCATTTTTGCTGGTCTTGGAAGTTGAAGCAGCGGCCCCAGGAAGAGGTGTTTGCTGCTATCCAGAACTGGTTCCAAAACATAGACCTTTCTCATTATATAACCTATGTTGTCTTCATTGCTCTCATAGCTATGGAAGGAGCAGCAATCTTATGAAATTGCCTGGCTGGCAGTGGACAAGACACTATGGCTCCTTCTTGTGGTTGTCTGTGGTCCTGGTTCTGACACAATATGGCTGGCATACACATGAAGTAGCTGCTCTACTTGCCTTTGTAGATGCAGAATATTGCTATTTTGCTATTGTACTTCTTAAGCCAGGTCCTTTATTGTACATTTTGCTACATGCAGTTCATCTTCAAGCTTCTCAATACATAATTCCTGTTTTTCAAATAACACATTGTTTTTTTCATGCATAGCCTGATGACTATTACTTAATCTTTCCAGATTATCATGATTCTCTTCCGTGCAATTGTGGTTGTGGTTGATCATTTTTGCAAGTTTTGGAAATTCCATGTTGAAATGATTGCAGTCAGAAAGAGATTGATGCAGGCCTTTGTCAATCTCACTGACGTGTTCAGATAGCTCCTCCATGTCCTGTTAGATAATGGCAGTAGCTTTCTTGTTGCCTTCAGAAGAAACCCAATCCTTGATTATTCTTACAGAGCGGCGGAGCAACTTGACCTTGCTGCATAGATAGCAAAAGGTGGATTCTGCCCCTTTTACGTGGTGAGTGACTGTGCCTAGCCAATTATTGTCCAGCCCTTTGTGTTCAAGCATAGTCCTCACCATTGTGACCACATAGTTTTTCAGGCATTCCTCCAGCTGTTTTGACCAATTTACAGTGAAATTTTGGTGAATAGCCAAGCTGTTTAGTTGGTGACTGATATTGGCCATGGAGTTCATAAGTTCATCATACAGGCAACAGAAGAAAGCCTGCTGATTGTTTATCAAGTTTCCCTGATGCAAAATCAGGGACAGTTGATAGCCCAAGTGAGTCCAGTTGTGGCAAATGGCGGGATGTGTGAAGCAGTGGATATACTCCTTGGCTTGTTTGATTGTTTTCATCTGCAATCAAAGCTGATTGGGAGTTATTCCTGTAAAGTTACAGAATTTCTCTTGAGCCAATATGCCGTAAGATGGCAGTACAGCAAGCTTCTTGTGAGCTTCCCCATTTTGGTACGCACCATGGTCCATGCTACTGATGGCTTGCTCCAGCTGCTGCTGGGTAGGCTCCACATTTCTGTCCACCTCAAGTGGCACTTGACCATTGAGGTGCAGAGTGAACTGATCCTCTATCTGGCAGGGATGCTGTACATTTGTCATAAACTGACCAAAAGTCGCAAATTCATTAGGCAGACCATCCCTTTTTCCAGCAAGGCAACTGATCTCTGTAAAGAGCCCATCAGGGTGGTCCTGGAGATGGTAAAGGAAGGCTTGGAGAATATTATCTCCTTCAACTCCCTGCACAAAAGACAAGTCCCCAGCAGGGCAACAAGTACCATTGGGCAGACGCATTCTAGAGTGAGCACCAAATGTTGTAACTTCATCTATCAGGTGATTGATAGCTATTTTTGCTTAACTCAAATACAACCTTATGTGTTATTCAAGATTAAGATAAGATAAATTCTTCAGTCTAATGTGTATAATAAGTTATAAGTTTATGTAAATTGATCTTTATTTAATAAATCAAGGAGAGAGTTATATAGTAAGAGAGGGGATTAATGAGAGTCACAGAACGCCAGGATCCTCTAGTTACAGCCCAGTTTCCTCTATTACTTAGCCCAATATTAAACTAATGATCAGATGATTGTTAGTTAATATGAACTCAGAGTGCAACCAAGTTGATCAGTTGGACTGGTTATCATCCAGAACAAGAGTTCCATTGTCCTTTGGTTCACTGAGATTAGTGGATCAATGTGTGAGTACAGTGACAACTAGTTTACAACCAATTACTTCACAACAATGCCTGCTAAGACCAGTAGCAACACATGTGCCAAGGACAGCCAATCAGGATAGGCGCAGCCAGTAAAGATGGACCTATTGCAAAGTTAGCCACTGAGAACTGTCTGAAAGGACAAGAACAAGGGTTATTGCATTATATATTTATACAGACACCTGAAAGGATAATAACAAGTTCTTAGTTACACCTGGATAGATTGCAGCCGCTGGCTAGATTTTACTCCAGTTTCAATTAACTTAATTATCTTCAAAGTTCTATTCTATTGTAGTCTGTAGTGCTCTTGCATAGGATTAGGTAGAGTACATTGACAAGGCTAACATCTATATGTAGCTTTGAACATACCAGAAATAACCCAAGTTGCTCAACAGTCAGGATCATCAACATCAGAATCATCCAAGTCAAAGTTGTCAGAGATATTGTGAAAAAACAGCAGGATGGGATGAGCCTCGGTATCAGAGGGCTTGGAATTGGATATGGAGGGGGAATTGAAGAAGATTGGGAAGAATTGTCAACCAAAAGCGTCTATGCCTCTAGGTTGACTGTTCTTTTCCCGCCTGTTCTTTGGAATCAGCTTCTTCAGCTTGAGGATTGGTGCAGACTCAGGTTGGTGACCTATTTGTCCACAGTTATGGCAAACCTGTTGTTGAGGAGGATTTTGTGAGTTCATTTTAAGGATGAAAGGGCCACAGGAAGACAAACCAGAATTAGAAGCGGCACAATTCTCCTGCACAAATTCCCCAGAATGGGTAAGGTGCATATCCTGCAACAGTTTTTTTATGCTCTTCATAGAAGAAAGCATGGCTTTATGGGCCTTGAAGTGAAGACACAGGAGCTGGTTAACCTTGAGGGCTTGAGTGCAAGCCATGTATGCCTCATGTTGGTTCAACTGATGGCTTGTGATCAGTTGTTGTCCTTCCATGTAAAATATATCTGCAAATTCAGCTAGAGTCTCCTTAGGTTTGAAAGCAATGTGTATGAAGGCGTCCTTCTTCACTTCCAAACTAAGATCACCACCAAATTTGTCAATCAGAAGCTGCTTCATATCTTCCCAAGTCTCAATGGTGGGAAGCTCAGGCACCACTGCCTCTTGGCAGGTCAGGTGTAGAAAGGTTAGAATGTGCTCCTTCTTAACCTCATCAGAGGCCCTTCTCATGGCAGTTTCATAAATAGTTAGGAAAGCTGCAATGATTGAGGTTTTGGGGTTGAAGACTTGCTTAAAGGTAGGCTTGAAATGTGCTTCTGGAGTTGGACCACCATTTTTGTTATCAAGTACATTTATGCATGGGGAGAATTCTGCTTCAGATTCAGAGGAGGGCTGTTTGGCCTACAGCTGACAAACACTTTCCTCAAGGGTTATCAGAGCCTTGGTGGTTCTGGCACCCGTAGTGTTGGCTAGAGTGGTCTGTTGTTCAGTAACATCTAGTTATTGTCCTTGGGTAGTGACAACAGTGGAGAGCTCAGCCAGCCGCAAAGTAAGGGATGACCCCACTGATAGGCAAGGGGCAAATCAGTCATTTACCAAATCAATCAACTTACTCATCTCCTGTACATCCCTGTCCAACTCAGTCTGGTCTCATTTCAAATGATCCACCTCATTAGCTAGAGCAATCAACTCTCTAGCACATTTTATTTTAGGGGCTCCTGGTAGGCCAGGCCAGGGAAGCAGCCATCTTCATCAACAACTCCAACTGGACTAGCAGCAGTTGCCACCATTTTGCAGAGGGCAGCAAGTTCCTGCTGTAGCTCAGCAACTTGAGTTGTCAAAGCAAACACCTGAGAATCAGGCTGAGGGGCTTCAGTAGGGCAAACTTGACTACAGGTAGATTCTTGCAGCTCTCAAATGGCATCCCATAGTCTTTGCTCTCTATCCACCAAATTTTCAGGTGGGGGAGAAGGTGGAGCACATGGCTTGGGCATAGATAATTCATTTGCTTGAGTCTGGAGCTTGGCAATTGCAGCAGCAGTGACAACCCTTTACTATTCAAATTCCTCACTGAGCTCACAAAGACCTTTAGCAGCAAGGTCTGCTACCTGTTGCAGTTGCTCAAAGGAATAAGTGCTGAACACATTGAGTTGCTGTACAAGTTGTTCAAAATTGGTGAGATAGGCTTTCAAGGTGGAATCTACTTGGGTTTGCCAGGGTTGTTCCAACTGGTAAAACTCATGTAGACGTTCCCTGACGTATTCAGGGATAACTGGTGCATTTGTTCAATGGAATTAACCAAACAAGTCTAGGAGATGACAGATTTGCGCTGATTGTCTGATACTAAGGAAAACAGGGAGTAGATCCACTGTTGGTAGGCCGCAAACTGATCCCAGTGATGAGTGACGACTGCTTGTAAAGAAGAAATCTCCTGAATGTGGAGCCCTAACACCGTTTGATGGTGGGCTAGGGCAGGTTGTACAAAGGAAGACTATAGGTGCTCAGCGGAGCCAGTTGCTGAGAGGAGATGCTATGGAAATTGCAGAGCCACAATCAATTTGTAGTATTCCGCTCAACTGAACTGCAGTTGGAGGCAAGGGATGGCTCTGTCACAGGCTATCCCAAGGACTACCGCCATGACTTGTTCTAAGTCAGGGGTACCCATGGGGTAAGCAACTAGGCGAGATCACTCCCAAGGTTCAGCACAGTAAGGACAATAGGCGGGTCTGTGATGTCTTCTTTGATAGGAGGACTGGTAATTTCAGGTGAAGTTGGCTCTTGTATAGAAGGAGACAAAGGACCTGAAAATGTGGATGCAAAAGGGATAACCAAGGGGCTTACAGCCCCTGTAGTGAGCACCATTTTTGTTATAATCTGAGGAGCAGCACAGAGTCACAGTGGGAAATCCTAACCTTAAGATAGGATTTTTACTAAGTCTTGTTTAGAATGGCAGGGAAGGCTATGTGATTAAATTGTGGCCCTGATTGAATAATATCTGCTAGTTGTGGCTAGAGAGAAGCGCCAAAGTACTTGAAGACACAAAGACAAAAATGTGAATAGAACTTAATTTTTATTGGTGAATAGGAAATGGAATATATACTGTGTAGCTTTATCACAAAACAGTACATGGACAGTAAGATCACTTGCCACAAGCATGAGTGGGGCATGTGAGTTGCACAGAGTCTGAAAACCAAACAATTGTATTTACCAGTCCAGGTATAGACTCATTTCAAGGGGCAAAAGCAAAAGATAGTGGTTTGTCCTTGAAATAACCCATTGTAGGCAAAATCAAAACACAGTGAATGGCGGCATTCATGACAGACCTTCAATGTAAAGATGGTCTGCAAAATCAGCCAGAGGTTTCTTGGATTTGAAGGCAATAGGCATAAGCGCATTTTTAACCTCCAAACTAAGGCACATAAACTCCTCAATTAAGAGTCTCTTCATAGAATCTCAAGTAACAGCAGAAGAGAGCTAAGGGACACAACTTCCTGACAATTAAGGTGTAGGAAGGTAAGAATATGATCCTTCTTGAGATTGTCAGTGGCTCTCACCAGGATAGTCTTGTAAATAATTAGTAAAGCTACAATGGTAGAAGTCTTGGGGTCAAAGATCTGTTTGAAGGTCAGTTAGTAGTTGGGATCAATAGATGAAGATATAGATTGACTATTATCACCCGGGGTTAAGACATTGATATGCAGGTTCCCTTCAAACTCAAATTTGGCATCAGGTTGTCTAGCCCACAGAAGACAAAGGCTTTCCTCTAGTGTATCTAGAGTAGAGCTATTATGCCCCCAATGTCTCTAGCTGTGTTTGCAACAGTTTAAATCTTGCCAATTTGAATCTGTTGGACATCTAGCGTAGCTGCAACTCCAAAGAATCAATTAACTAAGGCAGTGGCTCAAGGTATCAAACAGGAGAACTTCTCATTTATAGTTTCTGATAAGCGGGAGAGATTTTGAAGCTCTTGTTCTAAAGCGTCTTGCCTGTCAGCAACGTTGTTGGTCACCACCGCCAAGCTGTTCAGGGCAAGGACACAATTGATGTGTGGTTGTCTTTCTAAGCCAGGGCAGCATCTATGCTTGTCATGGGCGGGAACTTCAGGTGCTTCTTCCTCACCTTCACCATTGGATTCAGAGGAAGAGTCTTCTTTGTCCAAGAGGCATTGGTGTAGGTAGGAAATTTCACCTCAAAGTGTAGCTATCTGATCATTCAAGCTAGTGATACAAGAGTCAGTCAGAGGTTTTTTAGGAGAAAGATTGGAGGTAGAGGCCTTTTGGCAAGTAGTTTCCTTGAGCTCTGTGATGGCCTCTCAAATCTTAGCCTCAGATTGAGTAAAGCCTTAAGGGGGAGACGTAGGAGGCACTACAGTCACCAAAGTTACCCTTTTATCCAAGTAGGCTTGAGCTTGATGTAAAGTATTGCTCAATGCAGTCTTGTTCACACTGTTTTGTTGCTGTAGATTAAGATCCCAATTTTCAATGTGTAAGGGATCCACTCATTGGGAAGCCTTTCCCCAATTGAATGGAGAAGAGCTCCCAAGTAGAATTTGGTCAGAGTGGAACCTACTGGAATCCATATCATTAACATGTGTAGAAGGTGACCAAATAGACGGAATCTTCCCAAGAAGGGAGTGAAGTGATTGAGGAGATAATAGACACTGGTGTACCCCAAGAATAACCAGGGGGCCTTGGGGTGGATGATAGGTGGGAATCAAGCTGTTTCAACATAAGGGGAATGTCTTTGATGCGGACCAAAACAATACCAAATTGAGCCATCAGATTTATCAGTAGGAGTTGGTTCAGGGGTTTCAAAGTTAACATTTGCTTGCCCATAACTGATTAACACACAAAAATTCCATACAAGGAAGATGAACTTCATGTTGTTGGGGAAAACCTTTAGAATCTACTAATCAAGTGTTAAAAATTGAAAATATAGATTTATTTGGTTGATAGAAAAAAAAGAAATTGTTGGAGCAATTTGGGTGGGAATACTTTGTCAGTTTAAATACTGACTTTTTTGTGTTTGGCTCCAGGGGACAACATCCTGGAGGACACAGCAGAAAATCTTTAATATGAAAGATTTGAGGTTCAAAGCTATCCTTGGGTTAGCCTTCAGGGCAAAATTAAGGGCACATACCTTAATTTCCTGGAAAACAAGATGTAAAAGTTCTTTTGGCAGAAAGGACAGGAAAAGCTTGAAGATTGTAAAAGCCAACGCAAATGTGGATAAACAAAAACTTTATTGGGAAGGAGGATTTCTAATTTAAATATTAGGCAAAGGACGGTGATCACTTGATAGAAAGAAAGAGTGGCTGAGGGGGTCATGCTAGGATGAGTTCATACCAGGATCAACCACAGACAGGTACAATAATCCATAATGGGTGGATATTGAACCAGACCCATTTGCAGAAGGCAAGAATTTTCTGAACTTGAAGGCAAAATCATTTTAATCTTTGTAACTATCAATATTTGAAGGCCAAATCAAAATAGCATTAATAGCGCAATTTACAACAGACTTAAGTGAGGAAGGGAACATTGTGGTTACCAGGTGGATCTGCAAGAGTTATTTGAGAAGTATTGCCTTGAAGGACTGCAGCAGGCTGCAGCCTGCAATGCAAGAAGAGGCAGGTTGGGATATTGCATTGCAGTGTTGTACCTTATTTGGTTAGGGATGGAATCTGGGGCTGGATGAGCAGCATTTCTTTGGCTTGGGTGGTTCTCTGGGTCTTATTGGTCTCTTGGGCCCCTCAATATCTGTTTTGGATGATTTTCGCATTTATTTTTAATCTGATTGGCTGTTGTATATTTATCAGAGCCAAACTTTAACACTAAATCAATATCCTGGTTATTTTTGTTGTCCAGAGCCTCGGTTTTTGATTTTGAATTAGAATTTATGTTGTGGCCTTGGTTTTCACGTTTGCTTTTAATTTTGCTTTTGAAATTGGTTTTACTACATTCATTTATCAATTTCAAATGTGTTTTTGAATTAAATTTGTTAAAGGTCTGGTTTTGTCCTTGGTTTCTAATTTAACATTTAAAAATGCAAATTTTGTGTTAGGGATGGAATCCCTTACACAATGTTAGTCCCAACCAGCTCTAGTTGAGTGTTGATGTGCTCACAGAACTTATTAAGTTCACCTATCAAAGTCTCAAAGTCTTGTCAATACTTCAGAAGGGTGGCCTCAATTTGTCCTTGTCAAGTAACATGATGGTCATCTAATTCACACAGCCAATCCCTAATATATCCTGGGAGAGAGGAGCAAAGAAAGTTTAGCAAGGAAGTCAGGTACTTTTGAGAGGCCAATGAGTCACATTGGCTGTCAGAGATGCAGGCAAAGAGAATTTGTGTCCATTCCTGATAAGCCATATTTTGCATGTGATTGTTGGTTACTGCAAACGCCATAGCAGACAGGAGTTAGTTTTTGGAGACCAATGATATTTGATGGTGGAACAAGGCAAGCTAGATGAATTAGTTTACCAGCACATCAATGGTTTCCATAGATTCTATCAAAGCAGGGGGGAGGCCAAAATCCAACAGGAAAGAGTTCAGGTCTTTGAAATTGTACCAGGGCAGAGACTAGGAATGGTTGCATAGCCACCATAGCAGTATGGAGGAGGAAGCGCACAGTGGCGCAAGCTTGCTCATAGTCAAGAGAGAAAGCTGGGGAGGGGGCCCAGGACAGCCTGGGTAACAACACTATTACCATAGGTGTATTGGGAGAGTTGGTAATATCTTCTTCAAGAGGGGGACTCAAAACTTTAGGAGGCTCAAGTACTTCATTAACAAAGGGAGAAGGACCAGAGAATGTGTGGGGGAATGGAGTAAAAAATGAGCTGACAGCCCCTGTTGTAAATTCACTGCCACCTCTGGCATTGGATCATGCAATCTTCTCTTGCCGCACCAAGAAAGGATCAAAAACGCCAGCCAAACCCCTCCATTCTTTAAAGGATTTAGCACACACAGTTGATGAGAGGTTTGTGCTAGCCTACCCTGAGGATCCCTTGCCTTTGGTTGCTCCCTTCTGGGAAGAAACACTGGTTAATTTAGACTACTTATTAGCCTGGTGTTGCCCACTTCTAAAAACCATTAGAGCTAGCCAATCAAAGGTTGCCACATTGACGCTTGACAACTCAAGTGAACTCCAAATGCCTGGTACCTCTTCCAGCCAATCAGATCTGACCGCGGAAATTAGAGTGAAACCCTCCAGTTCCTCTGGTCATATCCAGCAAAGTTTTTCTTCTAGCCAATTGGATCCAGAGCCAAATGTCATGTGATTCACATTTACTTGCAACCCATTCCTTTTAATGCAGCAAGGGGACTTCCAGTCCCCTGCTTGTCTATTTTCCAAATTAATAAAAGTTTTAGTTCCTGTTGCACTTGTTTTTAAATTTTACAGTCTTGGTTGGATCTCAGTTTGGGCTCCCATCATCTAGAAATTTTAAAAAGGTGTTAGTTGTTACTATAACTCTTACCTTACACCACCCTGCTTTGAACCTGGTCCATCTCCTGGGACCCCTAGAAAAAACTTCAGTGTATAGCTGTTTGTGTTTTTGCATTTGCTTTCAACGTTTACACTCAAAAATAAGTTTATTAGTTAATTTCAATATAAAATCTTACTTTTACTTTGAATTTCTCTTAATACTCTTTATTTTCAAACCTGTTTACATTCCATTTGTCTCCAAGGCACCCGGGTATACTGCCAAGCCTTCCAAAGTGCCCCCCTTTTACTTCCTGTCTGTTCTCTTGTCTGTGGGTCCTCCTGGAAGCCTAAATTTTATTGTTTTAATTCAAAACAAAATCACTAACCTTACCCAAATTTTGAGGAGAACGCAACTATGCTACTCCCTGTTATCAAATTTGTGGTATTTTCCTTGGCCCCATTTTTGCTGCTCCTATGGTTTACCTCCCCAGACTTGTGATAGAAAATCTCCTCTTCTTCCTGGCTTGTGGAAGAAGCTCCCTCCAGTCTCTGGGATCTTCCCAGTGGTCTCCTCTTCTCTGGAGAGGCTGTGGTTAAGAGCTTGACATGCAACAACTTGGATCTGGGTACCGTGGATCACACCCTGCCTGCCTCTGAGATGGATGTGTCTCCTATGCCCCCCCAGTTTGGTCAAGAGTGATTCCGTATCTCTTGTGATCTCTGAGGTGCTCCCTCCTACTCCCACCTGCACTCCTTGGTTGCTTGCCGGCCTAATGTTGATGGTTTTGAATGCTTATTTCCCTCAAATGTCTCACATGTCCTCCTTGTGGTCCCCTCTTTGAGTGGCTGTCCCAGTTTTCCACTGGGCGGCATCCTGGTGGTTTGTTTCACTGGGATGGGAGCCAAATTTAGTTAGTTTAGCCCCCCTCTCTCACACCTGTAGTGAGCACCATTTTGTATTTGACTCTTGGGGACAACATCCTGGAGGTTACAATGGGAAACCTTTATAATGAAAGATTTTAGTTCAAAGCTAGCCTTGGGTTAGCCTTAAGGGCAAAATAAAGGCACATACCTTAATTTCCTGGAATGAAATAAGATGATTTACTTTTGGGAAAAGCTTGAAGAATACTAAAGCCAACACAAATGTGGATAAACTTGTCTTTATTAGGAGAATTGATTCTACTTATATAGTAGACAAGGGTTGCTGATCACTTAATAGGCAGACAGAGTGGCAGATGGGGTCATATTGAGATGAAATCATACCAGGATCAGTCAAAGACAGGTAGGATATTCTGGAACAGGTGTAAATTGTTGTTGACTTGCTTAAGGAAGGTAAGGAATTTCCAAATTCAAAGGCAACCCCAATCAAATCTTTGCACATATCATTATTTTAAGGCCATATCAAAATAGCATTAATAACACAATTTCTGAAAATTAGTAATTGTTTTGAATGCTTCCATTCACCATGTTTTGATTTTGTCTTTGTTGGGTTATTTCAAGGACAAATCCCTCTCTTTTGCTTTTGCCCTTTGAAATGAGGCTGGCTCTAAATTAGGAAATACAATTGTTTGGTTTCCTGATTCTGCACAACTCACTTTCCCCACTCATGCTTGTGGCAAGTGATCCTAACATCCATTTACTGTTTTGTGGTAAAGCTACACAGTATATAATCCCAATTTCTATACCCAATAAAATTTAAGTTATATTCACATTTTTTTCTTTGTGTCTCCACGTACTTTGGCACCTCTCTAGCCATGTCTAGCAGATATTATTCATTCAGGGCCACAAGGTAATCACATAGCCTTCCCTGTCATTCTAACCAAGACTTAGTACAAATCCAATCCTAAGGTTAGGATTTCCTGTTGTGACTCTGTGCCACGCCTCAGATCACAACAAAAATGGTGCTCACTACAGGGGCTGTAAGCCCCTTGGTTATCCCTTTTGCAACAACGTTTTCAGGACCTTTGCCTCCTCCCATACAAGAGCCAACTTTGCCTGAAATTACCAATTCATCTATTGCAATAGACATCACAGACCCACCTATTGTCCCTAATGTGCTAAACCTTGGGAATGGTCCTCGCCTAGTTGCTTACCCCATGAGTACCCCTGACTTAGAACAAGTCATGGAAGTAGCCCTTGGGATAGCCCGTGACAGAGCCATCCCTTGCCTCCAGCTTCAGTTCAGCCAAGCAGAATACTACAAATTGATTGTAGCTTCACAATTTCCACAGCATCTCCTCTCAGCAGCTGGCTATGCTGAACACTTATATGTCTTCCTTTGTACAACCTGCTTGGCCCATCATCAAATGGTATTAGGGCTCCAGGTTCAGGAGATTTCATCACTACAAGCCGCAGTCACTCATCACTGGGATCAGTTTGCTGCCTACCAGCAGTGGATCCACTCCCTGTTTTCCTTAGTATCAGACAATAAGCGCAACTCTGCCACCTCCTAATTCCGCATTGTCAATTCCTTCAAACAAATGTACCAGTCCATCCCCAAGTATGTCAGAGAGCGTCTTCATGAGTTCCACCAGTTAGAACAGCCCTGGCGTGCCCAAGTAGATTCCAATCTAAATGCATATCTCACCAACTTTGAACAACTTGTGCAGCAACTCAACAAGTTTAGTGCTTACTCCTTTGACTAATTACAATAAGTAGAAGTCCATGCTGCAAAAGCCTTCCTTGAACTTGGCAAGGAATTTGATCAAGAAAGAACTGCTAATGCCTCTATTATTGCCAAACTCTAGACTCAAGTAAATGAGCTGTATATCTCCAAATTAGATGTCCTGCCTTCTCCTTCATCTGATGAGTTAGTGGATAGAAAACAGAGGCTCTGGGATGCCATTCAAGAGCTAAGAGCATCCACCTGTAGTAAGGATTGCCCTCCCGAAGCCCCTCAGTCTGATCCTCAAGTGCTTGCTCTGACAACTCAGGTTGCTGACTTACAACAAGAGGTTGCTACTTTGTATGAGGCAATGGAGTCTGTTGTTAGTCCAACTGGAGTTGTTGGTGAAGATGGTTTCTGCCCTGGCTTTTCAGGAGCCCCCACATTCATTGTGCTAGAGAGTTGATAGATCTAGCTAATGAGGTGGACCATCTGAAACAAGACCACTCTGAGCTTGATAAAGATGTACAGGAAATGATTGAGTTGATTGACAGAGTAAATGACAGGTTTGCCCCTTGCCTTTTGGCAGGTCTGTCTCTTACTTCTAAACTGGATGAGCTCTCTACAGTAGTAACAACCCAAGGCCAGCGCCTGGATGTTACTGAGCAGCAGACCACCCTAGCTTATCATACAGGAACCCGCACTGCTGAAACCTTGACTACCCTTGAAGAAAGTGTTCACCAACTGCAGGCCAGGCAGCCCCCCACTGAGTCAGGAGCAGAACTCTACCCACACATAAATGTACTTAATAGCAACAATAATGGCCTGTTGCGAATAACGGCATTCACCATGTTTCAATTTTGCCTTTGGTGGGCCATTTCAAAGACAAATCTCTTGCTTTTGCTTTCATTGTGAAATGAACTG